>JAGXCT010031541.1:0-12211 GCA_022495035.1 Philopotamus ludificatus
CTTTAACAGACGATTTCTTAGGAAGAGTTACGTTCCCAAGTCTGTAATTAAAGATTATGGGCTCCTTTCATCTAGAAAATGTCATTGTTTGACATTTTCCAAAACATACTTAATGGAAGTGGAAGAAAAGGAACAAATGTCTCAATACGGTTGATTGGTTGACTCTCTGGTGTATAAACGTGGAACGTATGGAACATGGACTATCGATCTGTGGTCCATGAAAAATTCCCAGGAATTTTGTATATCACCTTTGTGTATGTCAAACATCGTTAATGTTTTTTTCCACCACAGTCGCAGTATTACCTTAATTTAATTGCACTCTATCGAAGTGCTCTCTACTGTTCACTGGCTAGACCAAAACTGAATAGAAAGTAGAAAGGAAGCATCTTTTATATTAATGATAACAACCTTTTTTTTTAGCTAGGATCATACAAAAACGTCTAACCTTTTGCATCAACTCAATAAAGTTCAACATCAACCCAATTAAAATGTAGACCCAATTCAAACTCCTGTCCAATCCTGACATAATTAACCAATTTCAGATATTTTGCCCATAAAGGGTTAAAACAGTGTCCATCATAGTGAAAAAAGGCGCGTAAAATGCACATTATAGGATGTAAGGGTATTGAAAACATTGAAACACTGATTTACATCAATCAACCTTCGATGCCTCCGTAAATCACTGACCAATGTCTTACATTACACCAGAATTTCTTGTAATAACCTTTCCCAAACACCCTTCATACCCGACTGGATGATTTTATTCTATGCCATATCAATTATATTATATTATATTGTTTTCACCAAATCTGAAAGGGATCTCTATCACCTGCAGCATTGTTTTGAATATGTGGCGCATTGTTTTTCTTAAATAATAAGCTTTTAATGTAACTATTGGACCTCGATTTATATGATGTGTAAGATGGATGTGGTATTCGGAGGTAAGAATACCACATCGACAGAATAACCCGTTATATTGTCCAACACCAAGAGAGATCCACTTCCATATCCTCGCATATCTTCGGGCCTCTGACATTTCTCTGACAATATCCTCGCATTCATCGGGCCTATGACTCTTCAATATTTTCGGGCCTCTGACCCGAAACGAGTCTCTGCCACTTGCAGGGCATTACACCATCTCTGCCTCCTCCATCCATCGTCCAAGCCCCAACAGAGACGCGTCCGCTTCAACCATGTCTCTCCAACGAAGTCTTGCCCTCCCAACCGAGCGGGTTATTCCAGGCCTAGAGTTTATAATAGTATGGGGCAGCCTATCACTGAACATTCGGGCTACATGCCCGAATGTATGAGGACAATGGTATATCCCCATACATCCCCATGACCTCGTTATTAATACGCATGTCTCTATATCCGGGACTAGCCTCTTCCGGACGCGGTCCGAAGATCCATCTTAAGACTTTTCTCTCGAACTGATCAAGACGATGCATATCCCGGCTTGCCAGAGACCATGAATAGGTTACCACCCTGAGAGCAACCTATTCCCCAGTAATTTAGACAGGGAAAAAGAGCACCGATTCGCATTTTGTATTCAGAATTGTCCTCGGTGGTTATGGTGTCCAGGTATATGAATGATTTAACTCACTCAATAGACTCGAACCCCACATCCACCGAGGTCCCCTCTTTGCCCGATCGCGAAACCATCATATATTTGGTCTTGGACCAATTCCTTTCCAGATCCAGGTTGGAAGCCGCTGCCATGAAAGCACCGAGCGACTCGACAACCTCATCTTAAGTACGATCGACAATATCACATCGTCAGCGTATGGCAGCAGTACCGTATCCTTCCAAGGATCGGCGTGTCGGACCCAATATGTGGCTCTCATGGCAGCCTCCAAGGCTAAATTAAATTATATTGGGGATATAGCATCCCCTTGTCTCACTCCCCTGGAAACTGCATTCTTGTCAGGGAGGCCGAGTTCGTTTATGGCACTCCACAAGAAGCAGTCCATTAACACATTTTTGTGACTCAAGCCTTACTGTTTCTTCGTCAAAAAACTGGCAAATCGTTTTTAGAATAATCTTTCATGTTGATAGCGCAACTTAAAACGTTCCGGTCCGCTGGGTTCCGCGTCGAGTTTTGCTTGGGCCAGGCGATTTCGCGATAAAAATAGCAAATGTTAAGTACTTCAGTTAAATCGATGTAACTCTGATACCATTTAAGTTACGTCAATGATTTTTTTGTTGTGTTCAGAAAGGTTATCACTATGTAAAAAAAATAATAGTTCAAAACTTCTCAATGTGTGGTCTGCGTATCAATGAAATATAAATGATTTTGGTTTAACATCAGCGCCAACGAGGACTCGGAAAACGCGTCCTCGCGGGCCAACGTAGTAGTACGGGGGACGCGTTTTCGAGTCCCCCGGACCGCAACGTATTAACACTAAATATAAATTTAATTTAGGAAGAGAAACCGAGATTTTTTCAGCGCCATATAATGTATCTGTCGTTATTTTCGCTGAACAGATTTTTCAGCCAATCATTATAATATGCTAACTCGTCAATATAAACACTTCGCGGCTGATCTGAAGCCATTAAACTGCCACCGTCATCGTCCGGACGGATTAAAATCAATTTATCGCCTCGCCGATGAATAGTTTTCCGATTGGCCGGAAAATGAGACAATGACTCAACGTTTACATAATTAATTTAATCGCTTGGACACTGGACAAAATTTTGAATCATAATTCGGTTGTTTTGGGCTATTAGTGTCCACGGGTTGCCAGAAACGACGACAAACTTGTATTCGCATATTTCGGCGATGAGTCCCGGAGTCGCAATTACACCGGTCTACCCTTTGTTACGTGAATAGAATCAGGTCGATGCAAACGACGAGGATTCATGGTCATGGTGTTTAATCGCCTATGCTAATGATCTGTCATTAAATTAGCGCCACGGCTTCTATTTTTAATAGAACGAGTCGTGACGATTTATTCTAGGCTAATACGTCAATATATAGAATGTTTTGGAAACATATTATTTTTCATTGGTTTCCATTATTTTCTATGACCTTTTGCCATCTATTAGGTAAAACGAAAATGCCTCTTATAAAACTCTGAAGGTTTAGAATCGAAAATGTCTGAAAGGGACGATTTTATTTCATCATCTTATTAAAAAAAATCTTGTAAATAATGCTCCAATGAGCGAAAAAGGTGATAATCGGATGGAGCCAGCTCTGGAGAATACGCTGGATGCAATAAAGCTGTCAAACCTAATGCATCCATTTGTTGTCGAGTCAAATCGGCTACATGTGGTCGCGCGTTGTCGTGGAAGAGGATATTGTTTTCGTTTCTATTCACTGAAGCCGGCCTTGCATTACCGGTTTACCGGTTTATCGATTTACCGGTAAACCGCCAAAAACGCACCATCGGTAATTACCGGTAAATTAAAAAAAAATACCGGTTATTACCGGAAATTATTTTATCGCGAATTAAGGACAGTTTATTGTAGATATGCATGCCGAATAGGGTGTTTTGTTTTTCGACTCTGGCAACACTGATACACAGTTTGTTACTGGTCACTGGTGTGGTGGTCAACATAGGATTAATTCACTGAAAAGGGAACTATCAGTTGAAACAATGACCAGTACTTCAAGTTATCTCCATAAAAAATTGTAGTTTTATTCGTTATACAGTTTTTTCACGTCAAATACACCTTTTTTCAAATCAAATGCATCCTTTTTAAATCAAATGCATCCTTTTACATATCAAATGCACCTTTTAACAAATCAAATTAACCTTTTTAAAAATCAAATGTACCTTATTAAAAATTAAATAAAACATTTAAATACGTTTTCCCACTAATTACGTTTTTTATTCAGTTTCTTCAAATGTGTAAAAAAAACGCGTTCCATTGTATTTATGGAGTACCCCGAATTTACGTTTTCCTGCTAATTACGTTTTTTTTCAGTTCCTGTTTCGATGTTTTTTCTAGTATTGAATCTAATTCACGTCTATTTTCTTTCATTTACCGGTAAATAACCGGTAAACCGGTAATGGGAGAAATTATTTACCGTTTACCGGTTATTGCAATTTGACGGTAAATTACAAGTCCTAGTCACAGTACACTTATGATGTCACCGTTTGGCCTTGTTTCCAATACTATAATGAATAACCTTTTGCGTCCCACCGTACACAAAGTAAACCTTTTTTCGGTTGTAATCTTCCGGGGTCGAACTTGCTTGTCCCCGCTCTAACCATTGCTTTCTTTCTTATGTTTGAATAGGAGTAATGCATTTCTCGTCTCCGGTGATTAAATTCAGCAGAAATGGCCAGTGACTTTTCCTTCAGTAGTTCACCGATACCGCGCCTCATGTGTTTGTTTCTCTCAGTCAACGCATGAGGGACCCAAACGCCTTCTTTTTTAATCTTCCCATTTTTTTCAGGTATCTTTGAGTTGACGATCATGAAGTACCGGCTTGGCTCGATAATTCTTCAATACTGAGAGTCGGATTTTTTCAACCTCTTCTTTCAGGGCTGCTTCATCCACTTCACGGGGACGTCCACTTTAGGCTCATTTTTCAAATCAATATTGCCTGATTTAAATTTTTTTAACCATCTTTGACATTTCCTAAAGTTTAATGCGTCTCCATTAACGCAATTATTTTTTATTGCCTTCGTTGCGTTTTTTTTTTGGCGTGAAACTGAAACAGCATACAGTTGCCCAAATGTTCTTCTGAAGGACATGTCTCGGTCATTATTAAAAAAAAATTCTAGGCAAAATGAAGATTGGAGACTTCTCAAAAGACACACAAAAATATTCAAACACGTCTTTCTTAGTCAAAGGACTGAAGAAAACTAATCTGAAACTAGACAGTCTCGATCATTTCTCTAATACCTCTAATACTGCTGGATAATGCTTTAAGCCGTCCTATTAACTTGTCGGACTTAATCACCTCCATTCCCGTTAAAGTAGTTTTCCTACCACCCAACACAATGTCGTAAATTCAGCCGATGGCCCTGAGAGTCGTATTAAATTTTAAGGCAAATTAACTTCGTCGCGCATATTAGGGATACCCAAAAGAAATCGCGCATTTTATGAATGCAAAATGTATGTTTTTTCTTATTAATTTTATAATAATATAATATATAAAACATAATTTCCATCTTTATTAAAGACTGATTCCTATCTTCCTTGTAGTTTTTCAATTCCTTTTTTTTTAAATCTTTCCGATTTTGAAACTCATTCATGTGGCTTTCGACTTTCATGTGGTCCTCTTAAAGTGCGTTCCGTGTATCTCGAGTGATAGTAAACGGAAGGAGCAAGGTCTGGGAAATAAGAAGGATATGGCAGAACCTCCCAGATTAACTTCTAATTTTTGGTAATTCTTGCTTAACATTTTTAGCTTATTATTGACCTAAACAGATTGTTTTTCTCGAATAATTCTTTTAATGTAAATCCTACATGTCACTAACTTTGTGTATTTGTCTAAAAAAAGTCTAAAAAAACAATATTATAAATAATCATCGTCATTGTAATAATGTCTGCGAAAAAATAATAAAAAACAACAATATTCACTGATGTTGCGATGCGCGCGATGTTTTTTCTCGCTCGCATCCGGTACAATTAACTGAGTGCGAGTGAAACGTGCGAATGACACGTGCTGCGAGAGTTCAGTCTGTGGCGAGCGTCGTCATTTACGTGTCATATTGATCAGTTAAAAAATCCAAAATATCGACTAAATTATGAATAACTATTTTTATGTTTAGAATAATCCATTTTTTCATCAATATCTTGACTTAAAATGCCTGGGGTATCTGAGATACCCCCTTCGTTGTTTTCGAGTCGCCGTCGTGACGGATGGGTTAACATCTGGAAGGAGCAAGGTCTGGAGAATATGAAATATGTGGCAGAACCTCCCAGTTTCATTCCTGATTTTTTTTTCTTGGATCATTCTTGCTTTATAAGGGCGTCCATTATCGTGGTGAAGCATTAGACTTCCAAATTCTCGTTCTATTTGTTTCACCGATGCGTTTCAAATGTGACTGTACAGGAGATCTTGGAAATTTGTCATAGTCATCGTCAAATTTGGAAGGTCATCCAGATTCAGGTGCATCTTTTAGACTTCTATTTCACGATTTCAACCTTGAAACTTAAATTGACATCTATGTCCTATCAACACTTCACCATAAATTTATATAATAGCTTAAGTTGCTGGCATGCAAGCTCAGGTTGGAAAAAAAGTAGCATACGACGTTTTATGTGTCCTTCGTCAGTTTCTGGTTTATTTACTTACGTTTTATTACTCATAAACTATGCTAAACAATAATTCTAAGCAAAAAAAAACGTTATAAACTTACGTTCTTTACCGTGTGAACAAATTGGACTTGAACATTACGTTTTAAAATACGCGATTTCTTTCGGGTCCCCTTAATAATAAAGACTTTTTGAGTTTTTTTGAAACACATACGTTCTTTCTATAGCAATTCTTCAATCCAAGATTTGACTATAGTCGCCAGTACGTTTTGGAATACATTAGGGTTCACTCTCAAATTATTCCTTACTCCGATCGATGAATTCTACTACTTCCTGATTCTCTGAATTATATATTCAATGGCAAATTTGTCTGCAATGTTGTTTTCGATGATTCCGATCACATCTATTTGGAATCTTTATTCTTTGAAATTTTACTGATAACTGATTTATTGTATAGTTCTTTGTAAAATAAGATATGACTTAATACTCACTTGTTTGGAGATCAAAAAAAATTCCATTGTAGATCATTTGAAATGGCGAATTCATCGGAAAAGTTGATCTAAAAAAAATTAAGGCAATTAATTAAATAATAATTTTTTTTCATATTATAAAATGTATATTAACTTTTCCGATCACTATCCAAGAATCCTATGTTTTGTGTTCAATATACAGTGTAATTTCGATTATCCGTGCATGGATTATCCGGTTTCCAGGATTATCCGTGCCTGAAAATATTTTGATTGATTTTTTTCTATTATGATTATAAGACGCATTAATGAATCGCGATCTTGAATATGCGCGTTGTTTGAAAGAAATACGCATAGGGATACGCAGAAACGTCGCCCTGCCATTAATTTCGATATTTATTGCCCATATTTGTGAGCTCTTGGGACTTCGTTTGTTCTAAAAAATCTAATGTAAGAAAATTGTACTGACGATAAAATAGAAACTTACATTAATTGAGAGATTCGAAAAGGGAGAATCCACGTCAAAACTTTCCGAAGAATATAGTATTCAAACTGTTCGAGATATAGTCAAACAAAAAAATAAGGTAGAGGCGTTTGCTAGAGATTGTGATAGTTCTGCAGGTCCTTCGATACGAAAGAGTATGAAAACGTCCACATTCGAAGATTTGGATGCAGCCATGCTAATATGGTTCAATCAAAAACGAGCAAAGGCCAAAAAACAATTAGCGGCCAAATGTGCATCGGAGCAGCAAAAACATTTCACGAGAATCTAGGAATTAAAGAAAGTTTCAACGCCTCGTCAGGCTGGATGACGAGGCTGCTGACGAATTCTGTGTCGAATTTCAAGAATATTTGCAAAGAGAAAATTTGCAATCTGATCAAATTTATAATGCAGATGAAACTGGCTTGTACTGGAAGTGCTTACCAACAAAAACGCTAGCTTCGATGAGAGAAAAGTCCGCTCCTGCCGGCATAAAGTCTGACATAAATCGTCTAAAGAAAGAATAATTGTTGTGCGTTGTGGAAATGCATCAGGAACTCATAAAATGAAACCTTTGGTACTGGAAAAGCAAAAAAACCACGACCATTTAAGGGAACTGAAATAAAAAATCTTCCCGTCGATTATTATGGTCAGAAAGGGGCATGGATGGACTGGGAAATTTTCGAAGATTGGTTCAAAAAGAAATGGGTCCCAGATTGCCACAGAAAGCAGTTTTGTTATTAGATAATGCCCTTCTCATCCGAATGAAAGCATATTGAAGACAAACGATGGACTTATGATTACAAAATTCTTTGCCCTCAATGTTACATCAATTGATTCAACACATGGACCAAGGTGTTATATCATCAATGAAACGTCTTTATCGTCAAAAAAAAACTTCTGAAAAAACTCTTGTCGAGGAAGATGCTGATAATCTGATCAATTTTGGAAAAAATGACGGCATTGGATGCCATACATGGATAGCACAATCTGGTCAAAAGCAAAACCAGTAACACTCTGTCTGATCATGTGGAGAAAGATTCTTCCTGACATAGAAACCAGATTTCTCTAATAGATCTCGGAAGAGAATGAAGAAAAATTTTAATTCAAATGTGGATTATTGAAATTTAATTTTTTTGAAGACGCGGATATGGAAAAAAAACATAGAGGAGGACTCAACTGGCGATTTAAAATGGATTCAGGCTTTGAAACGTATAGACGATCCTAATATCGTTTCTCTTGTTACTCAAGAGGAAGAAAAATGACATTAATACTATAAGCGAAGAAGATACCAGGTTACGTTAGTCAAGAAAAGGCATTGCATTGAAACATTGCTAGATTACGCCGAACAAATGGGAACTGACTATAATAATGTAATAGCTTCAAGAATATTTCGAAGTGAAATAAGAAGCTCGATAAAAAAATCTCAAAAACAAATTAAAATAACAGATTTTTTTAATTCGTGTACATAGTAAACTTTTTTATATTTTAAGTTCGTATATGATAAACAACATATTTTACTTCTATTTGTTTGTGTTTCTTGATAACAATGAATATAAAAATAATGTGTGTTGTATATATGATATTATATTCGAAAATAAAATAAAAATTTTGATGATTCGATTATCCGTGTTTCTTCGACTATTCCGTGATCATCCTCCCCAGCATTAACCCGGATAATCGAGAGTGCACTGTATTTTGATCAAGAACTGTACTTCTTTTTTCAAATTCATTTATTTTCAAATCAATCAAAATGATTTATTAATTAAAAAAATATTGAATTTTCACGTTAATTAAATAAGTTGTCAGCTGAAAACGAAACAATTATACTAAAGATGATGCCTTTATCATAGTTTCTATAAAAATAAACGTATTTATTTAGAATCTTTAGATAAAAAGGTTATAAGTACAATCGTCACATTTTTAATTGTTATCTCTGACGTATCTTGACATTGATAGTCATATTGGATGCTTACTCTATATATGCGATTTTTAATTTGAGAAATAAATCGGAAAACGTTTTCTTCGTCTTCTTCTTATTTCGAAAGATAAAAAACGACGTTTTGTCAACACATTAAGAAGACATTTCACAGACTGTATCTGTTTAATTGTCACATTTTTGTTTTTGCCCTTGACATATCTTGACATTGACGGCCGTATTGGATGCTCACATTAATATTACGTGTAAATTATTATTTTATATATTTTAGTGCTTAAAATTTTTGTCCAAAAACTATAATGACATGATATCATAGCACCCGTATTCGTCAATAATGACTATGCGTCTTCTTTCTATTCCGAAAGATGAAAAAACGACGTTTTGTCAACATTAAGGAGACATTTCACAGATTGTATCTGCTTAATTGTCACATTTTTGTTATTGCTCTTGACATATCTTGACATTGATGGCCGCATTGGATGCTTACACTACATGTAAATTATATTTTTGTCCAAAAACAATAATGTCATTATAACATAGCTTCCGTATTCGTCAATAATGACTTTATGCGTCTTCTCCTTATTCCCAAAGATGAAAAAACGACGTTTTGTCAACATTATGGATACATTTCACAGACTGTATCTGTTTAATTGTCACATTTTTGTGTTTGTCCTTGACATATCTTGACATTGATGGCCGTATTAGATGCTCACATTAATATTACATGTAAATTATATTTTTTTCCAAAAACAATAATGTCATGATATCATAGCATCCGTATTCGTCAATAATGACTCTATGCGTCTTCTCCTTATTCCTAAAGATGAATAAACGACGTTTTGTCAACATTAAGGAGACATTTCACAGACTGTATCTGTTCAATTGTCACATTTTTGTGTTTGCCCTTGACATATCTTGACATTGATGGCCGTATTGGATGCTTACACTACATGTAAATTATATTTTTGTCCAAATACAATATGAAAAAAAATTGAAAAAATTACGTTTGACCGACATTGAAGAGATTAAGACATAATTGCTGAAAAAATTTAACGAAAAATAGCGAATTTGCGTTCCAAAAGGGCTTAGAAAATTGCTGAAAAGCTGACACAAGTCTATAAACTTTAAAGGAACGTTAGTTTTCATATTTTTTTCATTGAATACATAGATGTAGTAGCCATTGAGCATCTATTAAAATTAATCTCTTTTTCATATCCTGAAAGTAATCCATGTTTTTGTACAAACACCATGTATTTTATTATCGAATCAATCATAAGGAATGTTAAAAAATCCCAACAAAAATATGGCGACCGTGTTATATATTTGATTTGGCAGCCCAATATCGGAACCTGTCCGAAAAATGACAGATAACCGCGTCAAAAATAATATATTCTTAAATTAAACATACGGAGCCCCGAACAATGACAAATATTCCCGCATTCACCATTTTTTAAAAGGACGAATCGAGGCGTGTTTAGTGTTTTTTTTTTTTTTTATACTAAAGTTTCATTCATCGGCGTCGATAATTTTTTATACGCTCATTTTTCGTGTACTCGGAGTATGGCATATGTTTTTTTTTTTTTTTTGCTGAAAGCGTCAGAGTTATCTTATTGATGTGCACCGGCCCGGTAATAGATTATCGCTGAATGACGCGTAACAGAACTAATTGCGTTTTTTATTACAGAATTTTCAGATCTAATCCGACGATGTTCTAAACGAGCCGTTCATTTCGTCGTTTCAAAAACACGAGTTATGAAATTCATGACAAATAGCTTTTCAGATCCGCCTCGCATAAGATTTGAATTTAAAAAAAAAATATATTCCTATTTCAAAACCCTCAGCCTATATCTAATAACCCTAATTAATTCATTTAGATCCTATTTTCCGGAAAATCTTTCAGCGAGTCTAAATAGGCCATTGGCCTGAAAGCTGTCTTGGATCTCGTCCGATGGCACTCGATGGCCATCAGTCATCTTAGGCGAGCGCGATTTCCCAATCGGATTCTCACCTGTCAGTATCGACCGAATGTTTACCGAGTGAGCCGGGAATAGCACTCTGCTCCCGATATATTTCCGGGAAAAAGGTGAAACGACTCGGTCCCCGGTGAGTCACAGGCCGTGGTACACGGCGTGCAGAGCACCGGGATATATTTGGACCACCGACAAATTGCCGGTGCAGGCCGACGCTTTTGGCAACCGGACAGGTGACCAGGCCTCTCGCTCTTCTGCAACTCGCGGATCCGTCCAACAATTTTTCCAGCGATCGACAATTTCAGACACGTTTCAGGACGGCCCTCGTCCGAGTCTTCTACGCCCTGGCACTCAAGATCGATCTTTAATGCATAAGTAGACAATATGGCATCGAAACATCCTTGAACCCATAAGAGTCAATCCAGGAATTAACATAACTCGGCTCACTTACAGTTTTTTTACGTCAAATACACCCTTTTGCAAATCAAATTCATCCTTTTAGAAATCAAATCCATCCTTTTGCAAATCAAATACAACTTTTTACAAATCAAATACAACTACACCTAGGCCTCGTATAACACGGTCATATGGTTACACTAAAACACCGTGTAATTCATTCATTCATCATCGCTATCGCTTACAATTCCATATGACTCTTTTTCGAGATCGGTTGTTAGTTTTCATTTTCAGAGGACTCTGGATTAGGATTTAGTCTTTAAAAATTCTGTAATAAGCGAATGTCTGCTTTTAGCGTATAAACCTTTACGTATATCGTTATAAGGGGCCGAGATCTATTGTAATTTCCTCTTGAACTACAAACTACTTTCCATGATAAGATAATATTCTATAAAAAATGTTTTAATTTATCACCCAAGCCGTCTTTATTCAATTTATTTATTAACGTAATTAGCGGGAAAACGTAAATTCGGGGTTAGAATAGCGATACTAAATACAGTGGATACCGTTTTTTACGTTTTTAAAGGAACTGATAAAAAAACATAATTAGCGGAAAAATTTATATTCGGAGTACTACATAAATATAGTGGAACTCGTTTTTTACATTTTTAAAGAAACTCATGAAAAAAAGTATACACCCATCCCTCGCTTAACACGGAAGATAGGTTCTGCTAGATCACCGTGT
>JAGXCT010031542.1:0-21674 GCA_022495035.1 Philopotamus ludificatus
AGAGTTACATCGATTTAACTGAAGTACTTAACTTTTGCTATTTTTTTCGCGAAATTGCCCGGCCCAACGCAAAACTCGAATGTGTTAATTGGGGAGTACCTTTGATCCCCCGTATTCACCATATATACCTCTATTTAGATCTTTAGAATATTGACAAAATTAACATATAAGTAACTTTTAATATCATTTAAAAATAATGGTTTCCAATTGAAAAACTTTACTGTGCGTTTTTCCGTACCATTTTTTCGGTCATAATGTTGGTTATAACGATCTGAAAAATTAGCAATCTGGTGTATAGGTTAGATAGGATATAGGTTTCAAATCAAGCTCCCTAATTTATTCTTGTTTCACTTTTGCAGAATGAGGCATCGCGTGAAAGTGTTGAAGAATTTTCTTCTAGTTATTGATAGCCCACCCAAGCATCAAAACAGAACAGTACGTACGATTCTTCGACACTGTTGATCAGCATTTCTTAGCAGGTGGAGACTCAAACGCGAAACACACACACTGAGGCTCAAAAACTATCACAACAAAGGGTAGACAGCTTCTAAAGACTGTCGAAGTGCGTAATCTATCAGTAGTACTTCTCTCCTACTGGCCGTCAGCTCTCAAGAAAACTCCGGACCTCATTGATTTTCGTGTCACAAATGGCTTTTTTGTAAATTATACTACGATAGAATCGTCTCTAGATCAGTTGTCAGATTATTCGCCGATTATTCGCTGATTATTATACAACTAAGTACAGATGTAATAAAAAAACCACATTTCACCAACACTATATAATAAAAAAAAACAAGTTGAGATGATTAGAAAATCGCTCTAAATGTTGCTTTATCCCTGAATATTTCCCTGAAAACACAAGCTAACCGAGCGATCAACGAAGTAAAAATAGCCTTGAATGAAAAAAAACTCTAACATACAGAATTACCCAAAAAACTACTCTACTACTTACCTTGGAAGGCTACTAAACATTTAAATAACCGCAAATATATATTACACCAAAAAGAGATTCTAATAGAGGTTGGGCAAGAAAGGACGAAGAAAAATCCAGAGAATTCGAGAGAAAGAGCCGAACATCGAAAAACGGTATTTAAACCACATGATGTAACTTCGAACTCAGCAAATGAAGCAGAGATATTAAAGTTTCTTGACACACCTCACCAGAAGAGTCCCCAAATTTGGTATTTTAAATTAAATCAGTTGAAAGTTATGGATAAAAAATGGCCTGAATCCAAAAACTAACTCCAGGTTAACACTGGAAACACAGGTAACACTGGAAAAGTGTCAAAGAAAGCTTCTAAAGTAATTAAACTAATAACCTACATATTCAATGCTATACTCAGACAAGGATATTATTCGGATCAGTACAAAATAGCTGAGATAATTATGATTCCCAAAATTAGCAAAGATAAAAATAAAGGCGAGACCATTTTTGATAAAAAAATAAAATCATTCCAGAGCACCAATTCGGTTTAATTTTTCCGAAAGAGCCACTCAACTGTCGAACAGAACAAAAGATATTGCTCTGGGGCATTTCCAGATGTAATCTAGGCTTTCGACAGAGACTGGCATGAAGGACTACTGCACAAAATTGCTGCAAAAACTACTGCAAAAAAGAAAAATCTTTCTCGGCATTTTTATGTAATCTTAAAATCGTACATTTATCGTAAGATGTCATCATGTTAATTTTGAGGATGCTTATTTCTAGCATTGTTCTTGAGATTCCTATTCCCATTATTAAATATTTGAAGATCCATTGAGACCTATTGGGTTTTAGAATATCCTGCAGACGACACGACGATACTGGCGGAATGTGTCGAAGATCTCCAAGTATTGCTGAAGCGTGTCTGAGATCGGGTTTAACAATTTATAAAAAAAAAACTATGGTTATAAGCAAGTAATTGTTAGATCTCTGGTCTTTAACATTACCTGGCGAACCGATTCAGCAAGTAGAAAAATATAAATACCTGGGTGCTTCGTCGGATATCATCGTCAGAATTGAGATGGTGAGGAATGCTTTCATCAAAATGAAGAACATATTCCATGAAGGATGCGTTGCTGGTAGCAAACAATAACCGAAGAATGTTGAAGATTCCATGGACGGAACACGTCAAGAATACAACCGTCCTTCAACATCTTCACAAGGAGAGGGAGCTTCTGAATACCGTCAACCGGTTGATGAACCGAAGTATCGCCTTCTGTAGACCATCATGGCGGGAAAAGTACGAGGTAAATGGTGGTTGGGAAGAAATAAGCTGTCGTGGTACATTCGTAACTGGACCGGATTGGCAGCTTCAGAATTGTTCCAGCTCGTCAAAAACAGACAATTATTTGGAGAAAAAAACAAGGACACGTAGATCTCCCTCGTCCAAAAACGGACAAGGCACCCAAAGAAGAAGAAGTATATCCTGGTTGGTGACTTTTGCTTTAAAATAATTATAAAACTTATGAGTTTACTAGACCGTGTCTTAAAATAAACTGATGTGAAAAATGTTTGATTACTTTTAGGTCCCCATATATTAATGGTTATCAATTACTTGTAATAAAAATCCAATCCATGGCGAATAATCAATGAAATAAAACGTTTGCATGTAAGAACCACGAAAATATGTTTCAAGCAATGGTTTGTCGTTCAGACATTCGTATGTTACGGCTATTCCTGAAAACACCGCCAATATGTGTTCAACTAAAATAATAAAATTGTGCTTATTGAACAGAATAAAATATTTATTTAGATCTATTTATTTTTACTTAATGCCAGAAAAAGAATGGCGAAACAGCAGATTCTGAACTTGGATCGCAATGATCTACGATTTGAGTGAGTGTGTGATATATGATTTCTTTCACGATATGCCATTGCAGCTCCTATAGCCGGCCATTTTGGCGCCAATCGTAGAAATAGGATCAACGCAAGACTTGTGCTTCCAAAAAATACGGCATTAGCTTGAAAGGATTAATACATTATAATTTTTATTAATTTATTATTTATAATATGTATAATATGTTTTGCTTACTGGTTTTGGAAATGTCTACGCCGCTAAATATCATCCGCAATACGCTCAACATCGTCAAAGCCACTGATGCTGCTAAGCTCAACAGAGTGAATCCAACCCTTAATGTAAACCAAGAAAATCTGAAAAACATGTATTGTATTAATGTAAAAATATTAGGGGAGCCGAAAAGTAAACCATTATTTATACACGTCGCATTCGAGCCATTTTTTTGTTGTTGGAATATCTTAGATTAGCCTAGCCGTGCCGATGGGGTATATTTGGGACCCCGAGTTTGTGATGTTCTCGAATAACTCTTTTAATATAAACCCTACACGTCACAAACTTTTTGTATTTGTTGAAAATGTTACCTTTATTGTTCGCAATTACGAAAAAATAACATAAAAATAACAATATTTTTATTCGCTGCGTATATTTTTTTATTCGCTCCGTACCGGATGCGATCAAAAAAAAAACATTGCGCATGTAGTAGAGCCATTCAGACTCATTCGCTCACGCCGTCATGGCAGTCACATCTCCGTGATTTCTCTCGTACCGGAGATACGTCTCCGGGATCTTCATCATCATCTCGTACCAGAGATACGTCTCTGGGATCTTCATCATCATCTCGTACCAGATATACGTCTCTGGGATCCTCATCATCATCTCGTACCGGAGATACGTCTCTGGGATCTTTATCATCACCTCGTACCGGAGATACGTCTCTGGGATCCTTATCATCGAGCTGACGACACCTACAATTCTCAATAAACATCATCAACAAACGAAGCATGTTTCACATTGTTTCGATCTTCGAAGCGCGATCGTCAACTACGGGACGATCGAACGTTTTGGCGCCAGCGGTCATGTACCTTTTGATACGCGAGCTCGGGTTACATTGGAGGCAGCGACGGGAGTTTACCTTTAATTTTTACTGTCGCGTCCCCTAACATTTTGGTGGCAGCGGTGGGTTACCTTTTTGGTACTACTGTTGCGCCCCCTTAACATTTTGGTGGCAGCGGTCGGATACCTTTTTTGGTACTATTGTCGCGCCCCCCTTAACATTGTTAATAAATAATACGTTGTGATAAATACGTTGTTAATAAATAATACGTTACAACGACAACATATTTAAGTATTTAGATATATGTTAATTAAATAGATAATGGTTTTCATTTTGGTTCCCTTTAATATAGGAGATTTTTAAAAATATATACAGATTTTTTTAATCAATGAATCATTAGTTTTAATCAATAAATCAGAAATTCACATTGGATACATTATACAATTGTCTAATGATTTTCCTCAATGAAGTCGTAGGGTGCCATGTCGGACGAATAAGAAGGCTGTTGCATTAAAATAGTGTTATTTTTGGTCAAAAGTTTCCACATTTTCCATTTTCCAGATATTTTCGTTTATAAAACTTTGTATATAAAATACTATACTTATACTTTAAAGATGAAGATTCGGGTCTTCTTATTCCGAGTACCGGCATAATACCGAAGAGCTGACCTACGAGAAGTATCGGACCTATAGCCCTATGGAATGTATCGTCAGTTTCTTCGTAATCGTTAATGAAATCGATATTTTTAATACTGGTTTTGGCGGGAAATATTTCTAAAATTTAAATTGTCAGTTATAAAAAACCTTCATTTTATGTTTACCTATGTAATATTCTTAATAAAAAATGCATAACTTTACCGTTGAACACGCCGAACGATTTCTTGCGCTCTAAAGACTTTTCATTTGTAATTAAATATGATCTAAAATAAAGATAATGCAGATTATACATTTTTAACACAATCAATTATCGATCAACTCTTTCTAACCTTAATAATAATGAATGGGATGCCACTGGTTGAACCCATTGCACAGTGGGAATAATGTTTTGTTCATCTGATCTCATCATTCAATCCGAATATTTTGTCAAGTATTTTTTAATGTCCTCTCAAGGAGGTGGTAGCTAAATGATTGTCCATGTTTGAACTAAACCCTTATCAGACACATCGGCAAACGTGGCCCTGCTATTTTATCTAACTGTCAAACTAATGTCACTCATGAACAATGAAGAATGACAGTGCTAAACCGTTGCAGAGCGATGCTGAACAATTAACAATTAATAAATATTATTAAAAAAAAATATATAATCGGTTCTGCTTTACATCGTACATAGTTTATGATTTTATTTGTTTTTTGTGTTATTAAAAAATAATTTTAAAGCTATTTCTTTTTTTTTTACCGGCAGGGTTAATTATTGAGATTAGTATCGAGTCGTATGAACGAACAGCGCCGTTAAACAAACAAAAACAGATCAATGCATTTTCCGAGCTTGCGATATGCAATCGACAATGAATGCAAGCTAAAATAACATTTTTGTAATTTGCATTCTATCATATTTTTCCATATTTAAAAATAATTGAAACATGCACGTGCGAATATGAGCGATTTGCTGAAAGGTAAAAATTTATTATAAAAATGGGTAATTTTATTTTTAACTCACAAAATGTTAATCAATATTAAATTAGGCTTACACTATAGCAACATAATAATTTAATATTTTAGGATTAAATTAGAAATATTTATTTGTGGATAAATAAATTATTTTATATATAACAATTAAATTACGATTATTGGAGCCAAACAGTTGTCGCATTGTTGCCGATGGCTTTTTTTTATAAGAAAAAATAACTACAATTTTTCTTTAATTAATTTAACACAGGATTTTTTGTTTACTTGCTTATAAAAAAAATATTACACTTATACAGATAAAGGATATTTAAAAATGGAGAAAAATATGTGTGGATCCAAACAGCTGTCGGTCAGAGAATCGCTTATTTTTTTGATTTTTCCTTGATTTAATAAATAATTTGATATAATTTTAAAGTTATAAAATAATCGTTTCAATATTTTTTTGCATATAAATGATTAGGAATCAATTTCAGTAGGTTATAACTATGTTTTCTTAAGGATATAAAAATTGAATTTATTAATAGCGTTTTTTTATAAAAATTATAATAATTTTTTTAAATTTAAAGACACTATATATATTTTTTCGCCTGAAATTTTCAGAGTATTGTCGAAATATCCAATTCCTACTGCTACATGTGTTATTTTTAGAAAATAAAATAAGGCCATCAACATCAATCATCGGCTTTTCCTTGTTGGATAAAAATCTTTACCAATATCCGCTACATTTTCCTGTCTTGTTCTTAGGCCTTCGAGTACCTTCCATGTTGAGTGATTATCCGATCTTTGGTACACGTGTCACCTAAATTCGTATTTTTTTCATCGACCCTATTGACTTCAAAAGCTTTTATCTGTTGCCCGTTAAATTTGAAATGTCAAATATTATTTTTAGATAAAAAGTTTTGTTCAAATTTAGAACTTTTAAGGGCCGTCTTTTATTATAATGATAAAAAACTACTCTATAGCTTTTAGTACGCTTATGTAATATTCACCCAATTATTTAAAAAAAAATATTAAATTTATTGAAAATAATTGTTATATTTTTGGTAGCTGTTCTCAAAAAGTTAATATTAATTTATGTATGTATGTATGATATACTTATAAAATTAGTTATTATTTATATATCATCTAGTGCAGAAGTTATTAACATTTTCTCTACATCGATCCCATTAAAAAGAAGGATTTTCTTCATTAATTTTCTTAATTCTCTTGAATACCCCTGGAATATTATAGACTATTTTTAAATTTCCATCGACCCCCAATTTAAATTTCCATCGACCCTTCCTGAACTCCGTTGGGAATCCCTGATCTAATGTAATTGAACAATACTTAATATATCTCGGAGAGATGAAAATAATATAACTCTTTAAGAGGGTTTAAAATTAATATATTTACCTTCTTTTGCAATTTTATAAGATTATTTGATTCTGTGCCAGCTGTGTTCCCTTACCAGTTGCAGTACCCTTTATAAAATCAGAAATAATTCTTGATTTTATAAAGGTAAAAACATCGAGCACCATGTTTTAATTCCTAATTGTTTAAGGATTTGTTCAATCTTGCTGTTTTACAGATAGTTGAATAATTTTCTGAGTTATAATTGAGCTGTTCTTTATTTGAGCTATTAATTCTTCAATTCAACATTAAAAAAAACTTGATTTTTTATATGGATATATTCTACCTCTTATTTTTTTTAACTAGAAAAAATATTATAAAATAGGGCTAACTTTCAAAGATAAAATTAGATGTAACCATGAAGGCCGATTAAATCGGCCCGTGGCATTTTTTGCATATGCACAAGAGAATTTATTTTAGTAATTTTGAAGTTTCACTATTTCTTATTTACTATTTATGAATAGTAGATCAGCTGTTGGCAATTGAAGGCAAATGCGAGCTGAAGAATTAGAATTTAGAAACTCATATTAAGAGAAAAACATGATTTTTATCCTTGAGTCTTTGATTTTTACTGACAAGGGAGTACTTTTAGTGAGGGCTACGAGTTCGTCGTTATCAATGACAGAGAGAAGGAAATCTCTTTATAAACAAATACGCATATGTGTGGAGATGGATGCCGTTTTACGGCTACAAAAAACCTCTGGATCACTGTGAGAAAACACGTGGTCTAGATTCTAGTTCTTCCAGGCGCAAGACTGGAAAGAAATACAATTTATTTTTGATTTATCGCGAAAAACTCTTTTAATTAATTAAATCATACATGTTACAAACTTTTTGTATTTGTCTAAAATAAAGCAACAATATTCGCTGCTGTTACCATGCGTGCGATGTTTTTTCTCGCTCGCATCCGGTACGATGTACCAAATGCGAGTGAAACGTCGTCGTGTGCGCGTCATATTAATTAGTAAAAAAAAATCAAAATTTGGTTGGTATTTTCTACTAATATATATATCATGAATAACTATTTTTATTCTTAGATTAATCCATTTAAAAAAAAAGTTAAGATACTGATGAAGAATTCATAAATATATCGACTTGAAATACTTGGGGTCTATTTTCATATATTAATTTCATAGCAAATTCCCGTCCCCATTGGGGGACGCCGATGGTTTCGAGCCGCCAATATCTTCAGTTGATTTCCTTCTCAATACTATTCCTTGCAAACTTAACTGGTGGTGCTGACGATGTCTGTTGAGAGTAAGTACCATGGGCGCTAAACGCTCAAACTGTCCTACACGTCTAAGAAAGGTTCTTAGATACTTTGGACATCTTGCTAGAAGAAACGATAGCCTGGAGAGCCTTGTCGGGCTTGGAAACGTACAAGAATGCTAGAGAAAGGGCAGAGCGCCCATCCGCCAGAGAGACTAAGTAAAGTCCACCACGAGCTCCACAATAGTAGCTGCGATGCGAGATGCGGAATGCAGTGAATCCTGCAGAGCTTAGAGACCTAGAAGATTCGGAACACAAATGGTCACAATCCTCACACGTGAGGGTGCTGACTCAAGAAGAAGTGCCGTATTGGTTTGCTGGCTTAAGAGGGATCCGTCCCTACATAAAGCTAGCAGGCCAATCTGTGCCAGGTCTAAGCAGACAAGATCATCATCATTAAGCACAAGCTCCATCAATAGTTAGAGTGTTGGTTCAAGGCGATAAAAGCTCGTCGACTAAATAAGCGCTGTGTACCGGAGTTTACACTTTTATCAGAGTATAAAAGTTGAATTAATGAGTGCGAATGGGCGCGGGCGACATCTGAAAAATGGATTAACCAGTTTTCCGTCACCTGTCGCAAGTAAAAGTTATGATCCCACCTGTCCAGCTGCGCCGCTAATGATATCGAGCGGTCACGCCACGTAATTACGGGAGACGCCATTACGCTTAACGGCGCCATCGCAGATATGGCGCGGGGCTTTTTGTAATCCGGCCCTTTATTGCCTGTCCTTTATGATTAAGGTATCTGTTTAAAATTTCGTAGTGAGAACCGAGCAACAATACGAGCCCGTTACTAATGCCTTCGCTAAGCTCAGGCGTTTTACGCTCTTCGCTCGTATCCGTTTGCCCCTCCTCGGCTGCTTCGCGTACCCACCGACTTTACGACCAAATTAACATTATTATGAACGTGTGGTGGGTCCATGAGCGTGTGACGCCGCCTCTGGAGATGCGTATCTGAACTCTTTTATCGTCGACGGAATGGGGCGGTTATTGTCGCCGTGTGACTCCTTCTTTCTGGCGGCGCTCCTATCTTATGGTTCGTTACCATGATACTAATCTCAGTAAAGCGATAGGATACGGTAGATTTCAGTTCTGAATTCACATCTTCGAGTACTAATGAAGGATTTACTTTTGTATTCAGGATGAAGCTGTGTCAGACCGGTGACATTTAGCTGTCCTATCATTATCCTTGCCATCCACCTACGCATGGCGGCAGGTTGATCAATTACAACAAAAGCAGTTTTTTTCTTGAAACGCGTGATGTTAAAATATAATGCTAGACTTTTTTTAAGAAAGGGGAGAAGGGAGAGGCAAAGCGAGCAAATGCCCTGTAGAAATTTACACCGCTGACCAGGTCCATGTGTCCAATAGGGCCCTCCACCGGGAGACCCGTAGGTGTAATGCCGCATCGGACAGCATATAGTAGGTCGAGACGCGCAGCATCCATGTAAGGACAAGACCACAGAACGTGACTGTAATCCTGACAGACGTGCCCACATCAGCAATGTGGAGATGCTACAAGGTTAGCATTGAAATTACCGTGGCCAGTCAGGAATTGACTAGCCCAAAATCTGTGAAGAACCAGATGATGATGATGATTTTGTATAGCTTTTACTTTGCCATTCTTCGCGTGCTCGACGTTGTTAGAGTTTCCTCCATCATTTCGGAGCACACCAAGAACAACCTTAGTTGGCTACGTAATCCAGGTGCAGGTTGACCCACTAGCCTTACGAAGGGGTAGGCTCCTCTTTGGGCCGACAGGCCAACATTGCATGCCTTAACGATAGTCTAAAACAGCCACCGGGTGCGACATTGCTTCCATCCGTACGAGTTTCCTCCCGGCATTTGCCTTTGAATGACTAGGGAGCTGGGTCAACCTAGCCCGGGATAGTCGCATCTCTAAACTAATTAATGACAGAGATACAAAGAATTGTTTCTAGATACCTCTAAGTGGTTATTCTAAAGCATGCGTGATTAATTCTAAGCATGCTTTAAGTCCTAAGCGGTTATTAGTTAGTCGACAAGTTAGGGTATTCCTTCCCAGGGCACACCGACCCTGCGATGAGGAACCCGCCAGAGACCATACGATGATACCCATGCTTTGTTGTACGAAGAACCAGCTACAAACAGCTACTATTGAAGGATTGGCAAAACCACTCAAGGTGATGGATGACCTCTTACCTAATGAACCACTTCTTACTTATTATTACGCGGCGAATCGATTCAGCAAGCCAAGTCCAGAGGTGTAAATCAATGACAGAATTGAGATGGCGAGGAATGCTTTCATTAAAATGAAGTACATATCTCTTGATCAATGGTAGTAGAGGTGGGACTAATCTCTCAAAGGGCGACTATCTATCTCTTCTTTCTTGATATTAGAGCCAGGCTAAATCGTAGCGGGTTCTTCCCAGGCTTTTCCGTCAGTCAATTTCTAACTGGCCACGGTAATTTCAAGCCTAATCTTAAAGAGTTTAGCCTAGTAGCATCTTCGCACTGTTGGTGTGGGTTCGACTAGCTGGATTACAGTCACGTTATATGGTACTCTCCTCACTGGACGTTACTTTCCCTATAAAGACATTTTAGTTTAATATTTATAATAACGGGTTTCAAGAAAAAAACTGATTTTGTTACAGCTATTGAACGGACCGTAAGCTGTAGATGACTTTGGATAAAATTTTTAATGGAAGCGTTCAAAATGTGGTGCTACTGAAGAATGTTCCATGGACGGAACACGTCAAGAATGCAACCGTCCTTCGAATTCTTCACGACGAGCAGAAGCTTCTGGACACCGTAAAATTAAGTACTTTGGACATACCATTCGTGGATCAAAGTATCGCCTTCTCTAGAACATCATGGAGGCAAAAGTAGAAGGTAAACGGTAGTTGGGAAAAAAGAAGCTGTCGTGGCTTAGTAACAACACTCAGCAACACAAAACAAGGACATGCAGATCGCCTATATGAACAATGCACCAGAAGAAGTTAGGTTCGTAATCTTTCATTCCTTTTGTTAGTATTGGACCTTTAAAGCTTTAGAGGAGTGCTTAGATCTTGTCTTCGTTCAGATGTCGAGTTCAATGTTCCGTATGTGAAGTGTTTAGTATAGCTAAAATACTAGAACCCTAAAAGTCTTTGGAGAGAAACATCACATATTCAACTAAGTCAAAAAGAAAGATTAAAATAATTATTTCATTGGATTCTTACGATAATCCAAAAGTCGAAAATTAGAAATTATTTTAATTTATATATGTTTGGCAGTGGCGTACGGTGGCGTTGATTTTGGGTGTGCTGAATGTGGAAAAAAATACAGTTTTTTTTAATGAATTTATTAAAGAAAGAATAGAATTATTATATAAATAATAATAAAATTCATTTAAAAAAAAACTGTATTTTTTTGTTATATTTTTTTCCACATTCAGCACACCCAACATCAAGTCTATCGCACGCCACTGATGTCTGGTAAGTATTCTTTAAATATTAAATAATATATAAAGGAATCAAGCATTTAAATTATTTTAACGTAAACTTACGTAAATTAGTTTTGACCTCGAAAATCAATGCATGCCAAAATTAAAGAAATTTTTCCAAAACTAATGAAACTTTTCCAAAATTAATGAAAAATGTATCCACGCCATTAATGATCGTTATTATTAATTATACGGTTATAAAAATATATCAAAATATATTAAGAATCAGTTCTAATTTTAACGATTATTGCAAAAATCATAGTATATTAGACTGTAAAAGGTAAAAAATATTGAATAGAAGATCTTTTCCCGCATATGTACGAGCTACACGACATATAAATAGGTTGGTGAATCCAAAAATATAGTTAAACCTAAAATTACTCAAGGGTTTTAATTCTTCCCAAAACTTTATAAATACATTTTTTTCAATAACTTTGCATTTTTGTTATATAAATGAAAAAAGTAAGAATTACATATCAAAATTAATTTATTAATAATGTTATAATAAATAAATAATTATCAATTAATCGATAATATTAACAAATTAATAAATTAAATATCAAAAATCCCAATAATAAATAAATAAGATATTAAATATCGAAAAAATATTAAATCATTACTAAATTTTTAATTTTATAATCTCATCTACAAATCTATACAAAGGTTAGAGTTTAAATTAAAATAATTACTGCGACATTAGGGGAGAATGGGGCTCGTAGTAATAAATATTAACCCAACAAAAAAATGTGGTAATAATTTTTCATACATATTAATTCAAATAACAATACAAATAGTTTCCATATAGTTAATTATAATTTAGAAAATTGAATAGGTTGCATGTTATGAGATAAATATAATCACGTAATATATTATACGTAAAGCACGCGATAATAAATTATAATTCAAAATATTTTATGCATAATTAATAAATTATTTAAATTGCGAAGTCTAGTCTCCTCTGATTAATTTTTAGGTAGTCTGAATCGATTTTTTTTTTATGAAATTAATGAGTATTAAAATCTGATGACACGGATATTATTCGAAGTCTAACGTTTCACGAATGATGTTGTGTATTGCTATTATTATGCTGATTACTGTGTTTCAGGCACAGGCTGAAGAAATTATCGAAAAAGATGGTGGATTTATCGGAAGCTGTAATTAATTAATTATTTATTTCATTAAAAATAAGTATTGATTATTTAAATATTTTTCAGGTCCTTTGAGCTTTATGGATCTTACGTTCAGCTCCTCTACTACAGATATTATAAAGGTAATCTTGGTAGCTGGGTATGGAGATACAAATTTCCACACATACAATATATCGAAAGCTTCTTCTATAATGAAAAATCCAATATTTCGCAAAGATTATAGAACAGTATTATACGTTCACGGTTTCAATGATATACCTGGAGCATATGCGTCTCCGGGTATCGTAGCCGCGTATCAGACCAGCGGAAGATACAATATATTAATGACAGATTGCAGCCCTCTCATGCTACTGGAATATTTAAGGTATTGCCTAACTTATTAGCGAGATTAGCGAGATATTAACACTAGATCGATTACCTGAAATGGAATGTTTTTTAGATCTTCAAGATCTACTCGATACACTGGAATTAGGCTCGGAAAATTCATCGCGCAGTTGTACAGGCAAGGATTGAATATGGAGACGTTCGAAGTGGTCGGTTTCAGCTTGGGGGCTCATATCTGTGGACATATTGGAAAAAGTTTCTATAAAGCCACCGGCAAAAAGCTCCCCAGGATCATCGGATTAGATCCTGCCGGGCCGTGTTTCAGAGATGCCGAATCCAAAGATCGTTTGGATAAGAGCGATGCTGATTTCGTACAAATTATCCATTCGAACGGAGGTCAGCTCGGATTGATGAGTCCCGTGGGACACGTTGATTTTTATCTGAACGGCGGAAGAAGACAGCCTTCGATGTATGGAGTCATGTGTTTTCTTATCTGTAGTCATCTTAGACTTATTGAAGTATGGAAATTTGCCGTGATTTATCCGGATAAGTTTATAGGGATCAAATGCAACAGCTTTGCGGAAATGGATGAGGGAAATTGTGTGCAGAAAGGAAGGAAAACCACCGCGATGGGTTCGGCAGCCAATCCGAATAATACGGGAATTTATTATGTCAAAACTACAAGTATGGAGCCGTATTATACTGGAACTTCTGCAGCCTGAAACAATGATTGTTAATTTAAGTAATTAAAGTTTTGAAAATAAATCTAAAAAAATACTTTATATTATAATTTATCGTCTAGGGTGTTTTCCAACTATTATTCGAAACTGGATTAATTAGCATTAATTCACACAAGAATAGAAAATCCAAAAATTACTTATAATAAAAATCGGATTATCACGTTAATTAGCTAGAATTTGGACTTGTAAAGTCAGTGACATAGTCAAGATCAGCGGTCGTCAAACTTTAGGACCTCGCAGACCACCATGTCCATAATTTTTAATCACGCGGACCACCAATAGGATTTTTTAATGTTAAATATATTTAGAGATCAAAGAATAGATAAAACAAACTATTGTAATTGTAACCAAAATATGAAAGCTTTATTAATAAACAAAAATTGTGAAAAAAACATAAAAGTTTTAATATTTATTATTATAAAACCTTAAATAAAATAAGAAAAGCAGCTGCGTAGCCGACCTTGCTTTACATAGTCGTGGTTAAAAAATGGGCGAACATTTTAAAATAAACGGTTTCAGTTCCTGTTTTTTAGCGATGTTTTTTCTCGCTCGCATCCGGTACGATGTGCCTTACATCCAGAAAGTGTTTTTTCAAGTTTTTCAAGTGGGAAAACGTAAATTCGGGATTGGAATCGCGGTACTAAATACAGTGGAACCGTTCTCTACGCTTTTAAAGGAACTGACAAAAAAAACCTAATTTGTGGGAAAACGTAAATTCGGGGTACTCCATAAACACAGTGGAACGCGTTTTTTACTTATTTGAAGGAACTGAAAAAAAACGTAATTCGTGGGAAAATGTATTTAAATGTTTTATTTAATTTTTAAAAAGGTGCATTTGATTTGTAAAAAGGTGCATTTGATTTGTAAAAGGATGCATTTGATTTGAAAAAGGATGCATTTGATTTGAAAAAAAGGTGCATTTGACGTTAAAAAACACTGTAGTAACACTACCTAAAAATAATGATAATTTGATCTGATAATTCTTTCTGTAGATAAAAAATGCAAATAATATTCATATTTCACTGCGGACAAATTTTCGACCTTTGGCGACCGCTGGTCAAGACGGTACAATTGCCTATTCAAATCGTGCATTTTGAATGTTTTTTTTTATTGTTAATTACTTTAGTATTATTTTAATTATGTTTTTATTCGTAAAAATTAACAAGGGTGGAGCCAAAAATCGGTTAATTGTAAATTTCATCTCATAGAAAATACATTGATTCGCAAAATATCCATTTGCTAGCCATAAAATGAAGTTTTGTGTTGAAAAAAAAATCCAAAAATAGTAAGCAGTTGTGAAAAATAAGAACCTTTTCCAGAAAAAAATTTATACACATTTTTATAAAAAACACATCTCCAAAGAAATTCTTTATTTTTTTTTCACAAGTCTATATAAAATATAATCGCCTTCATTATTAACAACTAAATCCCATTTTTTCTGTATCTCTCCTGCAAGTTTTCTATCCCCTTTTTATAATATAAAAAAGCAAGATGGTTTCGACTGAAAATACAAATCCTAATAATCTACATTTTGTTTTGTCTTTTTTGAACGCTCTAAGATAGAAATAGGTAAAATAATCAGAAGGTGCTAAATTTGGTAAATATGAAGGATACGTTAGAACTTCCCAGTTTACTTGATTTATTTTTTCACAAGTTATCGTTTCGTCTGGTTTAAGAAGTTCTTAGTGAATAACTCCAGTCATATTCCACTAAACACATAAAATAACCTTTCGAGGTGTCACTTATGGTTTGAACGTTAGAAAAGGGTTTTTTTTTGCATGTAGTATACGATCCATTTCTCGTCTCCAGTGCTAGTTTTTGAGAAAAAGGTTGTATTCTATGTCTAAATATCCATCCTACTTGCTTTGCCAAGACTTTGTCATGTTAAAGATGGGATTTTTGTGGATTTTTTTGCATATATTTATTAAAATTTTTGGGTCGTCCTGATTTATGAACACCCTGGAATTTTTTGTTACCCGATTTAAAGCGTGTTTGTAGCCGTAGTCGTGTTTATACCCTAATAAAAAAATCAGCATACAACGTTCTTCGTTGGTTTTAGACGTTGACATTTTAACCCTTAAAATTAAAATAAGTTTTGACGTAAAAAATAAAGCTCATACAACATACAACAATAAAAACACTGTGAACTCAAACTGGAGCGTGCGAAAATAACGGATTTCTTTCAGGATGACTTAATATTTTACAGAAGTGTACATAATAGATGCCAAGAAAATAAGATTTAACTAATAAACTAACGATATATTTATCCCAATCATATCAAAAGCTTTAAAAAAAAATAGGTGTAGATTGTGCATCTTTGCTATATCAATGAAAAAAGAAGAAGGGTAGATCATGGCGACTTTCAACTAATAAGTAGGAACGGAATAAATGAAATAAATATTAAAATTAATTCTTGTTAAAATAAATAAATATTATTTACAATAAAAATGTAAAGAAACTAAATAAGATATTATATTAAATGATATTGAGAAATAATTTCTATTTTTAATTATACAATCTCATATACAAATCTATATACATCCATTAGAAATTTATATGAATCGCTATCCATCACCAAATAATAAACCGAAGGTTAGAATGCAAATAAAAATGATTATTGTGACATTAGGGGAGAATGGGGTTCGTAGAAATATTTTTTATCACAACAACAAAAAAAATGTGGTAATAATTTTCCATATATATTAATTTAAATTACATTACAAATATTTTCCATATAGTTAATTATAATTTAGAGAATTGAATAAGTTGCATGTCGCATATAAAAATAATGTATAAATATAATCAGTTAATATATTATATGTAAAACACGCGATAATATATTATAATAAATATATTCTTTATATTATCCAGCCTAGTCTCCTCTAATTCATTATTAGGCAATCAGGATCGATTTTTTGGAATGAAAAAGTATTATAATCTGATGACACGAATATTATTCGATGTCTAATATTTCACGAATAATGTTGTGTATTGCTATTATCTTGCTGATTACTGTGTTTCAGGCACAAGCTGCACAAACTATCGAAAAAGATGATGGAATTGTCGGAAGCTGTCATTAATTAATTATTTATTTCATTAATAAAAAATGATTATTGATTATTGTAATATTTTTCAGGTCCTCTGAGCTTTATGGATCTTACATTCAGCTCCTCTTCTACAGATTATATACAGGTAATGTTGGTGGCGGGGTATGGAGACAGAAATTACCACACATACAATATATCGAAAGCTTCTTCTATTATGAAAGATTCAGAATTTCGCAAAGATTATAGAACAGTATTATTCGTTCACGGATTCAATGATAAACCTGGAGTATTGGCGTCTACGGGTATCATAGACGCGTATCAGAGCAGAGGAAGACACAATATATTATTGTCAGATTGCAGCTCTCTCACGTCACTAGAATATTTAAGGTATTGCCAAATTTATTAGCGAGATATTAACGCTGGATCGATTATCTGAGATGGCATGTTTTTTCAGATCTGCAAGAGGGACTCGATACGCTGGAATTAGGCTCGGAAAATTAATCACGCAGTTCTACAGGCAAGGATTGAATCTGGAGACGTTCGAAGTGGTCGGTTTCAGCTTGGGGGCTCATATCAGCGGACATATTGGAAAAAGTTTCTATAAATCCACCGGCAAAAAGCTGCCCAGGATCACGGGATTAGATCCTGCGGGGCCGTGTTTCAGAGACGCCGAATCCAAAGATCGTTTGGATAAGAGCGATGCTGATTTCGTACAAATTATCCATTCGAACGGAGGTCAGCTCGGATTGATGAGTCCCGTGGGACACGTTGATTTTTATCTGAACGGTGGAAGAAGACAGCCTTCGATGTATGGCGTTATGTGTTTTCTTACCTGTAGTCATCTTAGAATTATTGATGTATGGAAATTTGCCGTGATTTATCCGAATAAGTTTATAGGAATCAAATGCAACAGCGTTGCGGAAATAGATGATGGGAAGTGTGCGCAGAAAGGAAGGAAAACCACCGCGATGGGTCCGGCAGCCAATCCGAAGAATACAGGAATTTATTATGTCAAAACTACAAGTATGGACCCGTATTATCCTGGAGCTTCTGAGGCTTATTACGATGATTGTTAAATTAAATAATCAAATTATGGAAAATAAATCTAAAAAAAATACTTAATGTTTAGAGTTTTTCATAATTCTTTCTTATTTTACGTAAATCGATTAGCTTGCTAAATACAATAGAAATACAGCAATCTCTTAATTAACGTTGGATTTTTTACGTGATCTCTACTCCCATTCGAGAGCATGGTGAGGCCTAAATACTCGGCGAGTGAGTGTCTCGTGGCTGGCAAATGATGATGATATTATTTAATATCGATTTTAAGAAATATATTCAGATGCAATAAATTATTATTTAATATTTATTTTTTTACCTCTTGGAGCTCTTAATTATCTAGCGCCTGTGTGCGTCGCACAATCTTAAATTTAAGTAATTGGCATCGGTGTATATATTTTCTAGGACACGATTTGGATTGGGTAATAATTAAGATAGTCTAAATATTAAAAAATGCAATTACTTACACGTCACCTTATTATACATTAGGTATACCCGAAAGAAATCCATTTTTTTGTGTCTTATTTTAGATCAGTATGCTACTTTATTTCGATCAAGGTCAGTACAACCAAGATAGCTAGAACAATTATTCAAATTTACGGCAAAGTAACAACAGCAAATATATGCCAGTTTTGGTTCCGGCGATTCAAATCGGGTGATAGAAGCTTAGCGGATGTTTCAAGATCAGGACGACCCTCAAAATTCGACGATGATCTGCTGAAGGCCGTGGTAGAACCAGATCCTTGTCTAAGTATCAACGAAATATCCCCATAAGACGACTTGAATGAATTGAGAGTTTAAATTTAGAAGTCCTGAAGCATCCTTCATATTCACCAGATCTTGCTTCTTCATATTTTTATCTTTTTAGGTCGATGAAACATTCCATAAAGGAAAACAAATTTAAAGATCTGAAGTAGAAAATCATATAAATTCATATTTCAACTGCCTGAAAGATGGCAAGCAGTCTTAGAAAACGAAGGAGATTACGATTTGTAATAATAATATGTTTAAAAATATTATAATAAATGCTTTTGATTTTGAAAAAAAAATGGATTTCTTTCCAGTAGCCCTAATAATAGGTAAAACGGAAAGAAATGACATAAAGCGTCACTTTAAAATCAATTTGTCACCGGTTGCCGTTGAGTTAGCACGTCGTATTTGGTATCATTTTGAAGCTCTGTTTTTATTCTTGCCATTTTTACATTTTATTTATTTTCTTTGCCGTAGTAGTACCGAAAATGCAGAAGCCTGAGATTGAAGAGACATATTTGTAGTATTTAATCCTGTTTTTATTTGATAAGAGATTAAAGCCGAAAGAAGCTACACAGACCATCTGTGATATTTATGGAGAAGTCTTGAAACTGTGTAAGTGCTTTAGATGCTTTAAAAATTCAGATAGGGAGTGAAAGGACAAACTAAAAACAGGAAGACCCCTGAAAATCGACGATGACGCCTTAAATTCATTGGTGGAAGCTGATTCGCTTAAAACAGTGAAGAAATTGTCACATGACCTTGGCTGTCCAATAATAACTGTGCAAGATCATTTGAAAAGGTTGGAAAAAAAAACAGGCAAGGAATTTGGGTACCGCACGATCTCTCCACAACAATCTGTGCATCTTTATTGTCCAAACACGAAACAGATCCATTTATCAGAAGAATTATTACTGAGGATGAGAAATGCGTTCTTTACAGTAATGCCAGAAGAAAAAAACAATGGTTATCTCCAAAACAGGTACTGTGCCTACTCCTCGGCCAACATTATCATTGAAAAAAGTTTTGTTATGTGTTTGGTGGGATATTTCGGGTATAATTAATTATGAATTATTAAAACCTGGTCAGACAGTTACGGCAGAGTTATACTGTGTCAATTAGAAAGATTAAAAGTGGAGTTACTAAAAAAACGATCTGTTCCGGTTAACAACAACAGGAGAATTTTACAGCATGATAATGCAAGACCTCATGCAGCAAGAATCACCCAGGACAAAATCAGAACGCCGTCCTAATATCATTTATTTAAATTAATTAATTAATTATTATTTTTTTACCGAAAATTGATTTTAAAATGATATTAAAATTATTTTTTACCAATGTTTCCGTAAAAATCGGTAATATTATACGATATTTAATATGTGCGGGTAGATTATTTTTCTTAGTATATTTGCCTTGTATTTATCACGCGTAAACGCGTGCACGGACTGAACCCCGGAGTTCGCTAGCCCGCGAAAACGCGTGCACGGACAGTAATGTGTTGATGGAACATTTACTTCGTGACAAATCACCTGGATTCATATTTTAACAGTAAACCGCCAGAGTTTTTACGAAAATGGAATTAAAAAGTTGCTTATGTTATGGAGGAAGATCATAGACAACGAAATTATATAGCAGAGTAGTAGTTTTTTCTGAAATATTTTTTTTATTGCAGTAAAAAAAATGTCATTTCTTTCCGTGTTACCTAATATGTGCGTATGTATGTATGCGCACACATGTATAATATAAGCGAGGCATAGGCGTATTCTGCGAATGCCTTGCGAAAATGACAAATGCCTGTTATAAGTGTCTCATAAAGAAAGAATTTCGCATGACGATAAACAACAGCCCTCTATAGAGGTGAGGGCTTCATGAAATAATAAATAGACGCCAGCGGTTCCGAAACGTTTTGTTATCGCGCAACACAATAAACATTTCACGGCCGATCGGTGATAGATTGAATAATTGAAAGCGGGGCCCTCCATTGACCAGAAGCCATTATTCGGAAGGGCGTTATCTGCCACGGATCCGTTCAATACAAATTTCCAATGTTTGTTGTCCAGTACAATAAACAAATTTGTATTGCTGCCCGATAATTCATCACGCCACGGGACAACCCCCAGCAATTAATTGCGTTGCGGTCGATATTTAAAAATTTAAATATGGGCATTCGCTGGATAGTAATAAATTGTGTAGAAATTTGAATGGAAGTTTCGGCATTGTTTCATTGTTGCGACGACAGTTTGATGGTCGCCGGTAGTCGGATGGTGCGAGACAACATTAATTTGACAAAGTGTCTTCGGGACAAAAAAAAACTCTTTCTCTCATCAGATAGTGGATTGGACAATAACACTGTGAGTGCTTCGGTTTCATTTCGGAGAAGTGACTCCTGAATATATTCAGCAGGATGGATGTACCACAAGTGGTTTTAAAATTTTACCACAAAACGAGGTCAGCCGATGGCTCTTTCGAGTATGATTGATGGCGGACTTGTGTGAATTGTTTTTTTTTTTTTATATATTTTTGGCGGCGCCGAAACAATATATCAGATTGTCAAGTATGAAATTTGTAGAAAAAAATAAGGCTTGTTAATTTTTTATTATTACAAGGAATAATTTTATTCATTAAAGTATGCATCCATATTGTCAATACATTTTGGCTATTTTAGAAGTAGCTTTTTCAGTCCTGTATTGTAGAAGACTGGCAATCATGAAACGTTGGACGGCCTGTTTTACAGCACTGTTGAAATTAACTTTCCCAATAAAGCGTAATTTAAATCCGGAAGAAGTGAAGGGGAGTATCAGTGTAAGATGGGTGTGAACTTTCAACTCCAACTTATAATTTTGCAACTGTCATCTGTAAGGCTAAGGCATAGGTTCCCAAAGTGGGTCACCTGGCCCCCTGGGGGCCCCTGGAGGAAGCTAGGGGGGTAATTCTGGACCTCAAGGGAATTGAGAAGCCCTGGGAAGCAAAGAGGGGGCCATGAGGTGCTAATATTTATACCCTTATAGAATTTTAAAAATCCGTTT
>JAGXCT010031543.1:0-10082 GCA_022495035.1 Philopotamus ludificatus
AACGACATTTTTTTGCAACACTTGCGAAAGGAAACCCGGACTTCATCCTGGAGATGGCTTTCAAAAATACCATACATTGAATGACTATAAAAATTAGCATAGTGTATATACCCAATAAAGACCTTACATAACGAAACGCAGAGAATCAATGTCCAACTGCAACGATGGGGCATCTTTCGTTGAAGTAACGGATCGAAATATTTGTAAATTGTCTACGAAATGTGAGAATTTGTAATCAAAGACTCGATCAATTTATGAATAAAATAAATAATAAAGATCCTAAATTTGACACCTGCAAAATAGCGGAAGGTATAAGTTGCACTATGCATCTTCCCGCACAATATAGTCGATATATTGTTATTTTAATATGAAAATTGGAGTACTAGAATCATTTTGTATATATTGCATCAACGCTACTCCAACGACCTGTCTGAGTGCATACAAGCGATCAATTTAATCCGCTGAATCGTTCTTTCGGTGATACTATTCCGGAGAATAGTATTCTATTCAATTACGTTACTTTAGAATTTCGAATAAAATATATATACTGTAAAATACGAGGATAACGAAAATGTTTTTACAAATAAAATTCATATACATTACCTTTAAATATTATGATTTTAAATTTTGTGGAAAATATGTATTTGAAAATATCTAAAAATCAAAACTGTGGGTTTCTAACACAATTTTAAGTGCTTTGGATAATTTTTAAATCCTACTATTATTACGGATTTTTTTCTATTTTTATATGCAGGGTTATTCAGGAAATGAGTCAGTTATTATATTACCGGTTATAGAATCGAAGCTTGAAGATACAAACATAATGTTAAAAAAAAAGATTTTTCATGTCTAGACAAACATAGATCAAAATAAATAAAGAAAATATTTAAGGCTCATTCATTCATTCATTCTTTTATTCAATGAAATACTGGAATCTATATATTATTTTATTTATTCTATATTTTGATGATTAATAAATGATTAGATTATTTTAAATTGCAACATAAATTTAAAAAAATGTGTTTTTGTAAAATTTAATAGAGTAATTTAGAGGATAGCAATTTTTATTTTTCGGGTAACATCCAAGTGCAGTAATAAATATTCTAAATATTCTAAATATTCTAAATATATTAATATTTTATAAAGAATTTTTACAATTTAATTTTTAAGGTTTTAATTTCATATATAAATTTAAGAATATTTTCATAATTTTCTTACGTCCTGCGCTTCGAATCGTTATTTTTTTAGGTTTCGGTTCAATAGAAAAAAGTTAGTGATTATTTTTTTTTATGGTTTTATCAGGGCTTTAACCCGGAAGTACATCGAAAACCAAAAACTGTTAAAAAACATTTTTTCAAACAAGTAGGAATGAAACACCGGAGCTGAACCGAAAATAAATAACGGTTCATTAAACATTTATATAACTAAAACAGTTTAATATTTTAAAAAAATATCTAAATCACTCTGAACTGAAATAAGAGCTGGAAAAACAGACATGTTTCTGGAACAAAAACTGGAACGGTATTAATATATTTTTTTTAAATTAAGTCGGAATGAAAAACTGCAATGTAACGTTTCGATGCCCTGAATTTAGACAAACAGAAAAATTTGTTCAGTTCAGTTCGTATTAAAAAGTTTTTAAAAATGGTGCAATTATGATTTTTTTATTAGAATATACCTGAGAACCAGTGACATTTTTGCTTTTATTGAATTTTTAAAATTCACTTTATGATTTTATATATGTTTAATAATGATAATACAAAATTTTACGCTCATTGAAGCTTTCGCTCTTCCAGATATTAGATAATTTACTTTATCCAATTATCACACATGTATAGCATAATTTTATGTTAAGGATTTGATTGGATTAGATTGTTTAAATGATTTTATAGGAGGATATCGGATTAAATATCCTAAATTAAAATTAAATAAAAGATCCTGTTTTATCAATACATCATTGTCTATACTAAGTTTCCAACCATTTTCTTACAAAGTAGTCTTTAACTAAATATTTTTTTCATATGTTTCATAATTTCCTCACAATTTTTTCTCCAATCTACATCTAAAAATTAAATAAAATATTAATATAGAAAAATTGATCAACATAGACCCGTGAAATACTATAGACCAGTGGTTCTCAAGTGCGGCCACGGTGGCCGCATGCGGCCACCAGAGGGGGACACCTGGACCCCGTTGAGAAACCCCGGTCGACAAGTTTTTTTGCAAATAAAAGGGAATAAATTGACTTATTAATTAACACAAAACAGCAAAAATAGCGAAGAAATAAAAAAAACAAATAGTTCTATGAATGTTGACAAACAATATTTTAATTTGTAATATTATAAAAAGTGTTAAACAATCGCATTTGAAAAGGATTTTTATTTGTTTTGCAATATTTTACATAAAGACATTTTCAAGGATTGTATCTTATATGAAAATATTCGTTGAAAACACCATTAAATTCGTATATAATGTCATATAATAAAAGTGATACAATAAAAATAAATTATATATCTTTATTTGACCAATATTTGCAATAAATGTGTGTTTAGACCCTAGCCGAAAAACATCTGCCACGACACAAAAGCGTCCCAACCAATAAAACTTGATGGTTTGCTCTGAAATGGTTCTAGGCCCGATAAACCTATTATCATAAAAGTGAATAGCTTCTAAAACTATAGATGCAACTGTTTCCGAATGCATTATTTGCATCGGACACACAACGCTGAATGCGTTCACAGCTCTATGAATTTAAATTAAATTAATTTTCAATTCGTTTTCCAATTTCAGAATATTGCATACGATTCGCGCAATCGTGTCAAATAATATTTTGCTTATTTACTGTGCGAAAATTGGTTTTGCTTTAATTGAAAATTTATGCAATTACGCAGCATTCATAGTTTTGCATAATAATTAAAAATATATTTAATAGTAAATCATTGGATATTTCTGAATAGATAATCATTTCGCGAAGTTTTATAGTTTGGGCAGAACGTAGCGTGAAGGAAAAGAAAACGATTTCCGCATTCGGAAAAGCTAAAAACTAATCTATAAATGATATTATATTTTATCGAGTTCTCAGGTTTTGTCCGCGTATATTAAATGGCATTGATTTTTTATTCATATATTTCTTGTTGTCAGTGAAGTGTCATTGCACGAGTTTTTCCGGTGTTGTTTTGTCCGGAAAAGCCGTTAGTCCGTCTGGCGCGCTCACCCCCCAACAAATAACCCCAGACGAGCTGAAAAAATGTCATTTAATCCGGATTTATATGACTCAGAGCCCCTAAAAAATCAAAATATAGTACCCCTCTTTTAAATACGGCACTGACAAATATTTAAACGGGATTTAATCGGGTTAGTGACATTTGCCGAGCATGCAATATTACACACACACGGAAATTAAAATAATTCGTATTTGTTCATAAATATTTATATAGTCTGTATAATATGTGATTCGAACGGGATATTATTTTATGCATGGAATCTTATTATTAATATATGAAACCAATTTCGCAAAAAGCTATCCAGTGCAATTTGTTATTCATTGAATTATATTATGATAAATTTTGAATACTATCGTGCTATTTGAAATCATGAGTATTTTCGTTATGAACGAAACGTATTATTAACAAAATATCTTATGCTTAGTTTAGCATTACATAATTAAGAAAATATTAATTATGGATGTCTTATAAAAATATAAAAGATCAGATTTTTTTATCTGTAGAATAAATACACATATTTTTTGTTTTAACTGTAAGTAAGATTAATTGGTTCAAATAAGCAAACATAACATATTAAAAATAAATTATTAGGTCTTTGAAACGTAAAATAATGATTAGAGATGGATACAAAATTGTAAGAGTATGTGATTAGTTATAATTATTATTAGGCTATTTCTTCTTCGGCTAAGAAACTGTTTCTTTTTGCTGATAAAAGTTAATCACCATAGTAGTTAGATGTTAAACGTATAGTCAATGATTGAAAAGTTTCCATTTTTCAGTAAAACTTGGCATTTTAACATCATGGTGTCTAATGCCACTGTGTTTACAATTTATTATCGTTTTAAATATTTTCCTAACCGTACTATGCTTCTAATCTATTTTTTTTTGTATTTATGTAATTGAATAATATATTTAAAGTAAAATTTTAATTCCAACCTGGAAATATAAATAGTTAGATAAGAATCCTTAAAAAAAAACACAAAAGAAAATGAATACGTTCCAAAATATATTTATTTTTTTCAAATAAACAAAAAATATACGTTTACCTTTTTATAACTTGTTATAAATAACTTGTTTTAACATATACAAATACTATATTAAAAGTTTATACATATATTAAATGAAAGTATCGAGAGCCTGATTGACTTGCTCATCATTATTGAAAGTTTTTCCATTAAAAAAAATCTGTAAGGAACAGAAAAGGTGATAGTTCGTGGGAGCAAGATCTGGGGAGTAGGGTTGATGTGGTAAAACAGGTCAGTTGAGCTCCAAATTTTTTTCTTGAGGTTTTTTTGTCGTGTTTTGTCTGGCGTTATCGTGTAACAGGATAACGCCTTTCCGATTGGTGAGTGAGTGCAGGACGCTTTTCCAAAAGTTTTTCATGAACTCAGTTGCAGCTGCTGAACGTATGTATCGGCAGTAAACGTTTCGTTGCTCTTCATTAGCTCGTGGTGGATTATTCCTTGACGATCCCACTATACACACAATAAAGTTTTGAATGAATATTGGCTTTAGTGTCCGATAGGGGTTGGTGGTCCTTTTCCAACCATTGTCTTTTGCGGACAATATTTTCAATAGACTTTCGGTCTGCCTTATTTCGGTCACTGAGATAAGGTGGCACCCATATGCCTAACTTTCTGACTTTCCCAAAATTTTCTAAGAGGCGATAAACTGTAGATTGTGCCGTATTGAGTGTCTCTGCCAACTCGCTTGTTGTTTGACGTGGATTTTGTTCCAATATCGTATTTAAAATGTCGTCATTGAAGTCGGAAGGTCGACCTATCCTTTGTTCATTTTTCAAAGACTCATATCCGGAACGAAATTTCACAAACTGCATATCTTAACGGATCGTCGCTCTAGCACTAGTGCCTTGTTTGAATTCCCAAAGCATCACATGACGAATATGCACTTTTTGATTCTCCATTTTAAGGATTTGGAATAACTTGTAAATGTCCGAATTTATCAGCTAACCACTTTATTTATTTATTTAATGTGTGAAACATGTAGGTGTTTTTTTTTAAATTTTATTTCTCCGGATGCGTTTGCACGCCGAGGAGAAGGAGTTGGATGCTTTAACCTTTTGCACTCGAAGTTTTTTGAAGTCCTCATACCACCAACTCGAAGCATTTTTTAGGATTAATCCCGCTTTGTTTGTTTTTTTTTTTCAATGAAAAGTAGGGTATAAGCATTAAAAAAAAGCCATTTCTTGATTAAAATTTTATTTTTTATCGTTATTTAGATATTAAATAAATGAAATTAGGAAGGAAAAATATTATTTAATATTTTTCTTAACACATTCCGGTCCGCTGGGTTTCGCGCTGAGTTTTGCGTTGGGCCGGACGTTAAACTTTAGTTAAATCGATGTAACTCTGATACCATTTAAGTTACGTCTATATTTTTTTTTGTTGTGTTCAGAAAGGTTATCTCTATGTAAAAAATAATAGTTCAAAACTTCTCAAAGTGTGGTCTGCGTATCAATGAAATATAAATGATTTTGGTTTAACATCAGCGCCAACGAGGACTCGAAAACGCGTCCCCCGTACTTCTACGTTGGCCCGCGAGGACGCGTTTTCGAGTCCCTCGGACCGCAACGCGTTAATGTGATATTTTACATAACAACCTTCAATATGAAATCCCAGTTTGCGAACCCAGGTATCACAAAACAGCCTTGTTTCACGACTTCCATCCGGAATATTTCAATTGAACACACTGCAAGTATTTCTTAGTCTCAGAACGCAATATGTGTAACTCATCAATAAGACGATCTTTCAGGAAGATTGGAAATGCGTCCTCGGGATTTGGCACCTTGCCGAAAATCACCTACAAGCTGGTCAACTAATAATTTAACAAATTTTAGGTGAGTCAAAGGCTTTTAATTTTTTCTTCCTTCATGATTTTATAGAGTATGTATGAATTTATTACGCACCTTCCTACCCCTAAAAAAAGTTTTCAAAAAATAGGGAGCTAGTTCAAAAATAAAGCCATAATAAATGGGACATCCATAATGATGGCAAAAAAAGTGCGAGTTCAGGGCTAATTATCATTAATGTCAATCAGCATCCGGTGTATTCAAGCATCAACCAAATTTATGACCACTGAACTTCGTATTCTATAATCAATGACCAAAATTAAAATGACAGCACGTTTACTTAATATTGTTTCGGATTTGTGCCTTAATATTATCATGGTTTATAAATATGGTAGATATTAAAACCTAAAATAATAATTTTAACAATGATATATAATTGATTTGTTTTATGCCGCCGTAGTGGCGGCATTCCAGTGTCTTGGGGTGCCGATGCATGGCGGCATTTGAGTACAAAGGTTAAATCCAGAAGCAGTCTTGCTTGTAACTCGCGTTATAACAGATCCGCACTCCTGGGAACTATGATGAACGAGTTTTTTTGTATATAGACATGACCTTTATTGTTAATCGCTGTCATAAATTCAATATGGCCGATAAACAAATGAATTTATATTCCTTGAGTCGTTAAAATATTATGGTATATTTTTCCTAGAAAATTGTATAACTTATTATGTTTAATAAAATGGTATGTACGTCTCCGTCCTTGTCCTTGAAATTGTCTTGCGAATATTTTCTAACGGAGTGGTGCATTGCGTATCACCAGTCATACGTGTCTTGCTGAAATCTCATATGCGATAATACATATTTTACTTACACACGTCGACGATAACCTTTCTTTCAGCCATTACTGAGCTGAAACGACTCCGAATACCGATAATACTAAAAAGAAATTCTCTTTTTCTCCGCCAAAAGTGAGAAGAATTTTATTCGCGACCATAAAAATGCGCTCATATCGGCATCGAATTCTCGTTCGCGACATTTTAGAGTGAATGAAAAATTTCGAAATTAAAAGATCAGAGGGCAATATTATATGCTAGTATATTTTCCTCTTTCGTTGATTTTCGCAGCAGTTTTCACAATTTTCCAGCACAGACAAGCATCCTGGGAATTCAGTAGAAATGTCTGCTTCACTTTAGAATTGGATAGAAAGGCTTTCTACCAATATCCGACGCTTGCGATAGAAATGAAAAATGGAGGAACTTTTCATGTATGTGTATGTGAGTGGAACGTGCACCGCGTATAATACGCAGCTCACCAGATAAATGTTCCTCATATATTCCCGTTTTTCACATATTATTTTATGTTTTATCCTAGAACACTTATTTTAAACGATTATAAAAGAAACTATGATTTTGATATAAAAGGTAAATTTAAAATTTACGTACGCCGTGCTAAAGCAATCCATCACATCTCTTTCAACAAGAGTTTCAACCAACACCACGCCAAGAAAATATTCTTTCATACTCCCCTTACATAAATTAAAAGTTTCAAGAGATTATTTACGCGGAAAAGTATCCCGTTGGAAGTAAATTATGTGTGCGACATCAAATATTCAGTGCACGGAAAATGATGTAGTATATTTTTTTATAAAAAAAAACCGTTTTAATATTATACTTCATAGGAGTACAATGTCGTATCTCACACGCCGTAATAAATATCATAAAAAAATATTTATTGTCGCGGTAAACGTCGATCGGATGTAATAGATGGGCCCGACTCGTCCACAAATCGGAGGGCCACCTCTATCAGTTTCAGCCAATTGATTTACCCCTCGCGCTGAAGCTGAGTACCCCTGGGAATATCGAGCCTTGAAAAATCTCCGTAATTTTATTATTATTATATAATATTTACTCTATATTTTCGGCATAATATTATCTTAACACCATAGGATACCTTTTTGTATATTATTAGATGTTCAGTTATTATTTTACCTTTTGGATCTAAATCTGTGGGTCGCATACTATTTAACCAATTTAATTCTGAAAATTCGTATGAGTTTTCATACGAATTTTCGTATCGTATTTTTTATTCGAAAAGTGCTTCTTTCTAATATATTGATAAATCCATTTGTCACTCCGACATTAAAACGAACGCATCATCCGAAGCGGGTCTCCTAGAGGTCCCAAGCATTACAAGTCAAGATATGGATGAATTATTCATCGATTTTCTTAAAAAAATGATTATTCTAAGCAATAGTTTTTCATCATATGCTTCATAATTTGATAGATAGCTTAGATTTTTTATCTAATTAATTTGACGCGTAAATGATAACGCTCTCGCAGCACGTGTCACTCCAGCTCGGGACATCGTACTGGATGTGAGCGAGAAAAAATATTGCGCGCGTGACAACAGCAGCGAACCTTGAAGATTAAAAAGACTATGATTATTAATAATAATAAAAAGTTTGTGGCAAGTAGGATTTATATTAAAAGAATTATTCGAGAAAAATCAAAAACTTGGGGCAATTTTTTTATGCGGTCCCTATCCCATCGCATAAAATTTATTTTCGTGTAAAAATCTTAAGTTGGCGACCCCTGCTGAAGTTTATCAGCATTGCCTCTCAATCTCTGTTTTTTTATAATATTTATACAATAATTTCCTTGTCGAAAAAGGTTTATTTGATTTTAAAGCATAAAACAATATAAATTTTTGAATTTCGCGGATTATATAATTCCTATATTTTTTCCTGACGTATCATGACATTTAAATTTTTTGGCTGTTAAAAATCTTTACATGTGCTTGACTTTTATTCTCTTGTAGAGAAAATGGAAAATATGAAAGGAATTTGAGGCAAAAATAACAGAATATGACAAAAAGGACATGAATCACAGCCTTAGTTTCCATATTACCTAATCTTGGGGACCGTACTTCGTGGGACTTCTTTTTATTCTCGAAGATAAAAAAAAGGAACGTAGTTAGAGGATCGAAAATTTTGTTTTAAAAATGCTAAGAACATTGTAAAAAATCCTAGAACGATTACTTCAATGAATCGTATCCTTGAAAACACATTTACAAACACAAAATACTGTTTGACTTAACGTCTTATAGGATATTGGGGACAGGACTTTATAAATAATATATTTTATTTTATTTGATTTAATTATTTTTCTTTGGAAAAAATCAACGAGGCCTATTTCTCTCTGCGCTGATCATTTTCAGTAAAAGTTTTCTAGTTAAAGTTTGTTTAAATTCGCGTTTGAAACGCTTCGCAGTGATTCCGAACCATTGGTCGTCTATATTTGCATATATATATTTTGCGGGAAAACTTTCGCGATTTTCTTTTTTATCGCGCATGCATTATTTACGCTTTTCGCCGGAAGATTTGAATTTTTTTTCGGCGGAAAGCTCGATAAAAAAAATGTTTACCCCGCATCAAGTGTCAAATTAATTCACGAAAACTAGTTCAACACTCTTTCAATTACCCATCTCTGGAATGGAAAGTTAAGGAAATTGCCCTGATCTAAATCTTTCAGTGATTTATCCACGTTCGGCTGAATTCGAATGAAACATATATCCATGATAATATTTACGTAATATTTCATGCATTTATTTTGCTTCTGAGCAATCGGTTATTAGTCGTACAGAGAATGCCTAAAAATGCTTGTTTACATATAATTGGATCTTAGTAAGACTTTTATATAACGTAATTCCGTATACGTAAAAGCTCCAACTTTGCTATTAAAGCTATAAATGTCAAGTTTTAAGACACTCAAGTGCCGCTTATTTATTTAGTAGTCCATTAACAAAAAATGTGTAGCCCAACTATGTTCGACGAATGTGTTTAGTGGGAAAAAAAACGAATCCAACGTCGGTAATAAATAATAGACATAGTTTTAACATGTTTAGTGCCGTGTTTCGATCAGTCTGAGGGCAATGTAAATTTAATACGATTTTATGAGTCCCTCAAGTGTGAATATACGAGTCAATAAACAAAGGGCCTTTCTTTCGGCCGGAATGAATATTTCACGTGCCGACTCTGACATTCTACCCGC
>JAGXCT010031546.1:0-15610 GCA_022495035.1 Philopotamus ludificatus
AAAAAAAACTCTCGTGTAGACCTCATGTAGAATCTGGACAAATTACGCGGTCCTTCGACCTCTTATAGGCAAAACAGTGTCCTTTCTTTAAAATTATAAAAAAACTTATTTATACTGCATTCATCTGGTGCTCAACGCATCCTAAAAATGTAAATAAAATTCAGAGGAAAATAAATATTACATTACAGATAATTCCAACGCACATTGGTTTATTCGCAACACAGACATACACAAAAATCTAAAAATCCTCCCTCATAGACATTATTTACAAAATATGTTTTTTCCTTCTACGATAATCTTCATAAATTTAGAGTTATAAACCCATCCATTTTCTTCCTATGATGATAACTATGACCGTAAATACTTCAAGAGATTAAGAACTTAAATAAATCAAATTAAACCGCTTGTTTTTCTTTTTAAATTAATCATCTTCAACTTAGCTTCAAATAGTTTAAACCTGATGAGGATGAACTTCTTAGCAACTTTTAGCTTGCTCATCTTCTTTTCTTCTCTATCTATAAAATATAATATGTCTGATGAATTAATGTTACTTGTTACTAGCTTTCTATAATTTTGGGATTTCCTCTGTTTTATTGCTATTTGCTTTTATTTTGTTTTCACTAGTTTATATGCATTTTTAACCTATTCACTATGTCGCAGAAAAGATTTTTTAGCAAAAAAATTGAACCACGTTTTTATTCTATTTATTTATAAAAAAAAATGTTTTTTATTGTATAGGATATCAGATCAAAACCTATAGATGTTTCTTATTCATTTTACAAATATTTGGCTATATAAAAATGTACACACATACCTACATATTTTTTTAAGTCCTAACAATTTCCTATTTTTATTTATTTTGTGTTCTATTGTTTTATTTGTTTTTCTTCTAAAAGTTGTTAACCACCTACGCGCCGGCAACTCACTGGCGAGTTACAATGTGACGGAGAAAATTTACAATTTCATATTAGGATTTGTGAAAAAAAGTTTCATATTAGTTTCAGCACAAAAAAAACAGACATTCACACATTCATACACAGTAAATATACGATTTTTCCTAGGTACGGTGAAAGTTTTTACCACGGGTGTCATAAATTCTGAAGTTGATTATACCCGTGGCTTTAATTCGCAATCTGTTAATACAAGTATCAAACGTAGTATATCAGGATATTATCATTTTGAATAATATTACAATAAAATGGAAAACTGATAAGATGTTCTATGATCAAATTTACATATTTCATATTACGTGAAAAGCATGTAATTTTATTATTTTCAGATTTATTATCGTTTCAAGAAAAGGAAGTTGCATGGATCCATCTATTTTTTTTACATCGGTACCAATATGACATTTTTAACTTTTGAAAATATACAAATTGTATAATTTTCTATTATATTTCGCATTTTGGTGTAGAAATCTTGCAAATTTTACTCATAGATCAACGTGGCTTAGCAATTTATGTTATTTACGTCAGAAAAAAATGGCAATGATTTTATGTTGTTATATAAATGTGTCGCTTTACATTAAATGCAATATATTGAAATTCACAATATTTCTTTATATATCATAAATTTTATTGCCTTTAAATGTAATTAATAAAATAATTTCTTATGGATCCTTGATAGTCTGTAGTGTTTTTCTGACAATGGAACTCGGTGAGTGATTCAAATATGGCGATAATTTTCAAGCTTAAATTCGATGATTTCATCTGCGGAAATATTATGGATGATTAAGATATTTATATTAAAGGCATATTTTTAATTTTTATGGTTCGAGGTGACCCCGTGCAACTGACCGTGCTATTGATTTTGGCTCAAGTACCCAATGAGATAATTGCGTTTTTTTTTCTTAATTTATGATTAGATATTCGGCAATACTTTTTCGTGGCATACCATAATTATCTAATTGTCGTTACGCATTTTGACCATCGCTGATCTATGACGGCCATATATTTAATCGCCACTTTGTAGAATGCCGATTTGAATCGAACTCTTTTGCATAAAATATGATTAACAACGGTGTCAAATGTCATCTGTGTATTTATGTCCCATTCGATGTTACATACATAAATTAGCGAAAACCAAGTGTGCTTTTTAGAATGGCGATAAATCATATGGCGTGGAATCGGGAAATTACCATGCTCATATTATTAACGTTCGCTTTTAAAAATATATATAATTACCAGGCGATATTAATCCGAAAGGTTATCAGATTGATAAATTTATCAGTATTTTTTTCTTGAATCAATGAAATAGCTATTATTTTATTATTAAATTAAAAATATTTGTTATAATGTAATTCTTTTTCGTAATTTTAAACTATTTTTGAATAGACATTCGCAGTCACAATATAAACATGGCAAAAAATCAATTTATGACATCCTCACGTTGTTGTTTGCCTTTTCGTGCATATATTTTTTTTATTAAAATAAAACCATTAGTATAAGGATAATACTTTTATTTTTATCAATAATTTTTATACGCCAAAGGATCGTATTTTTCCGAAGGCTGTTGTATAACATTTTTTTGTACACGAAAAGCCGCAAAATGATGTGAATATTTAAATTATTGATAATCGGCCATTACTCATGCCAGCCTATAAATGGCCTATGGAAAAAATATTTGCAAGGTTTTTTGCAACGAAAACAATTGCGTAAATATTTAGAGGGTGGCCGTGAACTATCCCAATATTTTTTTTCTAATTTATAGACGTATTTGTCTTCGGGTAAACAATACTGTGAAAATATATTTGGACAGTGGATAGTGACTGGACATTTTCGAAATTTAATTTGATTCTTCCCACGTCGTTTTCAAATGTTAATCGATCACATGATTATATCATTTCATTGCTCCTTCGAATTTAGTAATAATATAGAAAATTGTGACATAGAAAATATCTATGTATGCTATTGTGACTGAATTTTATTTATGTGATACTCAAAACATTAGACATTAGTAATATAATAGCATTTCAATTTTTTACATAATGACCTCACTGTTGAAAAAACTTAATAGAAAACTAGCTTTCTTTTTGATAAAATTGCTTTAATGTAAATAATATAATCAAATCAGGATTACTTTTTCTTTGCTGAAAAATCGTTGGAAAAGCTCTATTATATGTTCTTATTAGCCATTTAATTACACAGTGCTTCTTGTAGCAATATATTCTTACTGCACTGCTGCTATTTAATCAATGATCAATTTAAATTTATCTTCCGCAATGACATTGATGATATATTTGATTAATTCATAGATCATGCTCTTCCTTATACATATGTTTACCGGTAATTTTGTTAACCAGTAATATTCTTCCTAGTTTACATATGCAAATATCTGCATAAAAGATGTTTAGATTAGACGATCTTCTGAAGCTGGAGAGCATAATTATTTCAATAACTCGGATCTTTACCTGTAAATAGCGGCAATAATAAGGGAGAAATATGAAAATGGTGTGGAAAAATTGATAAATATTTAATTAAACTGTGAAAAACCGACATTGAAATATAACGATTCGTCCCTATTTTATAGATCTCTATAAAAGAAATTATTATCCAAAGAATATTGACGAGTTTCGCAAACTTTGTTTTGTCGTAATTAAAAATGGTGAGAAATAGTCAAATCTGTATCTAACCAGTGTTTTGGCCTGTAGATAACAAACAATCTGTTTTAATAATGTTTATTCATCTTCTTCATAAGGAGCAGAAGTTTTGGACTCCGTAAAATGAATGCAGAAGGTGATATTTTGGTCAAGGAATGATGTGACAATTTTATGATTTTTAAGGTGTTCAGAAGCCATTGCTCCCTGTGAAGAAGTGAAAGGAAAATGGTGGTTGGATTGAAAGAAGGCCTGGTTGGAAGTTCCACAATTGTTCCAGTGACTATTGAAAACGTGAAGTTCTCGAATAACTATTTTAATATAAATCCTACATGTCACAAACTTTTTGTATTTGTCAAAAAAAGTCTAAAGAATATTATGAATAATCATTTACCTGGTATGCAATTGCGAAAAAAATAAAAAAAACAATAATATCTGCCTGCATCCGGTACGGATGCGGATGAGGAGGATACGTATCATGGAGCCTGGGGCCCTGCGGCTAGACATCGCCAACAGCTTTATCATTTACGCATCATATTGATCCAAAATATCGGCCAAATTATGAAGCATATCATGAATAACTATTTTTATTCTTAGAATAATTATTTTAAAAGTCTAGATATTGATAAAGAATTTATCCAATATCTTGACTTGAAATGCTTGGGGTCTCTGATAGATCCCCTTCGGACGACTCTGTTGTTTACGAGCCGCCGTGACGGATGAGTTAAAGAGCGAGAGACACATATGGAAGAGGATAAAGATCAGTAAATCATGTACGTCTGAAATCAGACAAGGCACATGGAAATGAATGTGAAGTTAGACCCGACTGAGTTAACTTTAAAATAGTGAGTTATACAATCAATCCTTGCATCTTTAAAAATCTTTATATGTGGAGTGCTTAGTAATTTACTGCCATCATTGTATATTTTGACAGTTGATATAGCAAGGCTTGGTTGTGAAAAAGTTCGATTGATTCTACGCAGTAGTTTTTGGTTGGTACCCTTTCAAATATAGAAAGTGAAAAGCAGCATTTTCGGCATATTTTACTTTTTTACTATCGGAAAGGTAAAAATGCTGTTCAATCAAGAAAAAAATGATCCGATGTGTATGGAGAAGATGTATTGACAGAACGCCAGTGCCAAAGCTGGTTTGCAAAATTTCGATCCGGAAATTTTGATGTTGAAGTACAACACGTTCAGGAAGGCCAATTGAAGCTGATGAAGACACAATAAAGGCATTAATTGATGCAAACCGGCGAACAACAACTCGTGAGATCGCTGCGAGATTAAATTTATCGAATTCGACCGTTCATGATCATTTAAAATGCCTAGGTTTAATCTCAAAGCTCAACATGGGTTCCTCATGTTCTTATGGAAAGAAATTTGGGACGTCACGTTGACGTCTGTAATTTGCTTTTCAAACGTAAAGAAAATGATCTATTTTTGAAGCGCTTCATCACTGGGGACGAGAAATGGGTTGTCTACAACAATGTTAAATGCAAGAGATCATGGAGTGAAAAGGATGAACCGGCTCAAAGCACTTCGATAGCCGATATTGGGATTTCAAAGGAATCTGAAGTGTCCTGTCAGCAACTGGAAAAGGTGTAGTTTTCCACCAAGATAATGCAAGACCTCATACAAGTTTGTTAACTCGCCAAAATCTTTTATTGCTTGGATGGGATATAATGTCATACCCTCCATATTTTCCAGATCTGGCTCCTTCTGATTATTATTTGTTCCGGTCTCTACAGATTTTTTTGACGGTAAAACCTTTACTTCAAATGAGGTGGTCAAAAATCACATGGATCAGTTTTTTGCCAGCAAAGAACAAATATTTTATGAGCGTGGAATTATGCTACTGCCAGAAAGATGGCAAAAGCTATTGGACCAGAATGGACAATATATAATTCAATGAAATATTTATTCGCTATAAGAAAATCGTCTTTAATTTTTGACTTTTATATGAACTTCATGTACGAGGTCTGAGAGTAATTACTATGGAGAAGCTCTTCGTGCTTGATAATGCATCTAAATGAGCGCAGAGTCAAGGGCAGGTCTCTGGAGTAACAATTGCGATGCGAGATGCAATATGCATAGAACTTGAAGAGAATACTGGAGAGTCATGATGATTCTGCTCGAACGAGTGTTAAATACGAATCGATGTCACTGTTCTAGTCGTTTTTGTTGGTACACAAATACCGGTTTACATTATTTGTTACGTGGTAAATATTTTTTTTGGACAATGGAAAGGCATTGACGCATTTGTCGCAATTATACGTTTTTGAATTAGGTGGTATGTACACATAAGTGACTTCACCAGGCCTCTGCTTACGCACAAGAACGAGTAGTAAACGCGTATCTGCGTCGGTGACAGCGATATGTATGCATCGGGAGTGACGGTATTTTATTAGCGCGTTTACAGCTCGGCCGACCAATGCAGTCGATGACGTGTTCGGTGCTAACGAGCTAAACAAGACTGGTCAGGAAAGCACTTGCGGCAACCGAGTCGCGTTGGTATTACCCGTCCGAGGGAAATCCCTGGCAAGAAAGCGTGCGGTAATCTCGGTCTCCTGGTACCAACGCACCTGTGTTAAATTATTTTTATACATTGTATATGTGTCATGTGAATATGTGTATGTATGTTGTCTGCATTTTTGATTCGTCTATTGTTTTATTCTTCAAATCACGTACGACAATTTAATAAGCATAAATTATGTGGAGTCGATAATAATTTCAGTCATGTATTTCTGATATAATGTTATATTTTCTCTATATTTATTTTATGGGCAATCGAAATATATTTTTAACATTTCCCTATTTCACAAAGACTGACTTCCGCTTGCGGTGGGTGCAGTAGTTATTACCCATCGGAAATCAGTGATTTTAACAGTAGATATCTTCTGTTGATAAGTTTATGATAAAAAATATGTTATGTCAGAATTTATTTATATTATATGTTAGGATATTTTTTATCGAATCTACGTTCTACTTTCATTAATTGTATTTTACGAATATATAAAAATCTGATATCATATTCAATTAAATCAAGACTTTTTTTTATAAATAAATAGAAAATATAATAGAAATAGTGGTTCAGTTTTTTTGCTAAAAAATCTCTTGGGCCAATACGTCTGGCCCACAGAGATAATAAATTGAGAGTCCACTTTTACTTACATAATGTTTATAATCTCAATATTAATCTTCTTTAAATAATGTAGAATTTTAATTTATTTATTATTTCGTAATTATACGATGTATGTAATGGTTAATCGATTATCATTCTGCACAGTATATACGTGTTAATAAAATATCCATTCAACATATAAAAAATAGAGATTGGTTCTGCTTCTTTGAATCAACTCATAAATCTTTTTTTTTGTTTTTATTTTCGAGGTCTTAGAAATAAATAATTTGCACGAATTTAGATTTAATTTAATGTTAAAAAATGTAAATTTCGTGCCGCTGTCTGCCAATAAACGCATGCGCTTTTGCAGTTCTGATGAAAAAATATTAATAGCTGAAAATTTCTAGTATTTAGCTATAAAACTGGCGTCTTGTCGAGAAAACGTTTTTACACAATGTGTATAATTTTTTTGAAACGTTTTCGAATTTTTTTCAAATATACTTAATCCAAATATTAATTAAATAAATAATTTGCATAGTTTTTTTCTTCTTTTATTCTTATTTATCATTTATCCTCGTGCAGATCAAATTTTCCTCGTGAAATTTTTAAATCAACACTCGAACTTGCTAATAAATATCAAATACATATAAATGTTAAAAAAATCGATCACTAACGTGGTGTTTAAACTGTGATGAAAATAGTGAAATATGCATCCATAAAGAGTTAAAAACAGGAGGGGGGCTCGTCCATGTACACTGCGGAGCTACAGCACCCCGAAGCAAACGCAGGAAAGCTTTTTGTTTTGATAACCCCATGTTTTCCAAATTGTCGATAGCTTTTACATCGCATTTTTAACCATATCGCCTTCTTATTTCTGGCTCACAAATTTCGTTACTCCTAAGTATATATAGAAATTCTTTAACCCTCTCCGGGGCCGGAAGTTTAATAAATCTGGATAGCTGATTGCTTCTATTGATTATAATTAGCTTGGTTTTAATAATATTGATCTCGAGTCCTGGATCATAAAGCAGAACATGAGGAAGAAAATTGACGCCCTTAAAATTTGGTGCTGGCAACGCCTGCTGCGAATACCATGGACTATTAAAGGCACAAACGAGTATGTGTTAAAATAAATGAGGAACTAAAAAGACGACCGACTTTCAACCACATGTCTTAAAAGGATTCTGCGATACTTCGGTCATCTCACTAGAAGAAACGAAAGCCTCAAGTAGCTCGTCGTGCTTGGAAACGTAAAAGGATGCAGGAAACGGGGCAGGGCGCCCACCTGCTGGAGCTACTATATGAAGATCGCCACGGACTCCACCGTAATAGCTGCGATGCGAGATACGGAGTGCAGAGAATCCGGGAGAGCCAAAATCAAGGATATTCGGAATAAAATTGGTCACGATCCTCAGATGCCGACGAAAGAAAAAATAATATATGTGTCTTTTGATTATATATTATGTATATGAAAACATAAATTAAATTTATATTTAGTGTTACGTCGCGCGGTGTAGAGAAAGAGCGATGTATGTTCGTCAGCGCTACCAGCATCGTTTATTGGATGGATGCGGGGCGGCAGCGGGGTGGGGAGAGTTTCGTTGCTAAGGCTGTGTTGCGCTGCGATTTCAATTTTGAAATATACTTTTTTTAATTTTTAATCTTCCGCAGCACCCTAGATATTTTACCCACGAGTCGCTACTGGTTAATAACCATTGTTTTTATGGTACAATATTTGGAGACGAAAGAATAAAAATATCATTCAAAATTGATATTACGTTTAGTTTTTCCTGTATTTATCACAAAAAAAATACGAATTACTGAACCGTGTTATTTCATGACTGAAAAAATTATTCTTACGACAAAGTAAATATATATAATAATTAATTATATATCTGAGATTCTAGTTGTGAATAGTAATTCATTATATTTTGATTTCATTCATGTGAAATTGTTGACCATTTTTTTTGTTATCAAACCGCACAAGCAGGAAAAATTGTATAAAATTATATTTGCCTTTGGTTGATTGTACGCAGGAGTTACATGTGATTTATTTATATAATAAGGTAACTCTCCTCATTCGCATCCTTCGTCATCCTCTCTCTACAACCAATTGCATCAATTAATTGAAGAATATTCCAGAGCGAATTGGATGATTCAATCCTATATCTTGCAAGTTGAACGATGTGACGCAATCAATAGTTTTATTTTCAGGGTTTAGTCAAAGATTCATTGATTTTTTTTTCGTTCACAATTATGAATGAATCAATCGGAAGAAGATCATGCGTCAAACGCGAACGATTGCGTTTTGTGTAAACCACGTTTACTTTCGAACGTGTACAGCATTCCGACGCATCCGATACTTAAATGTTTTTTATGTCCTCAAATTGGCCCTGAATACAAACGACACATTATCAAATCAAACAATTGTTTATCGTTTTTTTCCCCGATTCATTCATAAATCGTTCGATGATTGTATGATATTAATATTGTTCTATTATCTCCGCAAACCAGTTTGGATAATTGCATATAGATATTTATCTTGCATAATGTCAAGTGCGGAAATAGAACATGGATCGCCATGGGCAATTTTATGGAACATTAATTAAACTGCTATGGTTTATATTGAAAAAAATCCTGATGCCTTTGCTATAAAAAAAAATTAGCAATATGTACTTTTTAATTCTGAGTAATTATCATATGTTAACGATTAATTCGTAGAATGTCATGTGTTAGGAATGTGATTATCAGAGATCGTATCGACGAATATGCCGATTTATAATTTTGCCATAACTCAATCGTGATCGTGTTTATAAAAATAAATTTAAAAAAATAACGGTTAAACCAAAATCGTTAATAATTGTTGGTTTTTTTTTCAATGAACACTAGGTGAAGAATTTTTTTATTAAGCGAAAATTTTAATCCTGGATATTCCCCGGAAATTCTCAATTGATTTTATGTCCGTAAACAAGACTCTATAGGACTAGTTATGTTATTATTGCAATTGAGTGCGTTTAGGACTCGTATGTGTCACTCGTGGATTGGGAGCATCGGTGACCTCACAATAAACAAATCATCTAGAAATTGTCGCCAGATTTATATGTAGAACGTGTGTATAATAATATAAATAAGTTTGAGAAGTTAATCTAGTGTCATGGATAAATATTGCTAGACAGTAATACCCCCGATAGCGCGTGTTCCGATAACGCGAATTTCATAATAAATCGCGGCAGTCCCTCTAATAAAGCGAGCGCATTCTATTCATGCATATTTCGACCGTAAACTCTATGCCGTTTGGCTGTGTTGATCTCGCTCGCACATATCCATGTCCTCATATGTGCGAGTGCTCGGCACATTTCTCACCATTCACGCCTGATGTAATAAGCCAGGGATATATATGTGTATGTCGGCGATCGCATGCATGGCAACCGAATATTTCATACATCGAAGATTCATAATTTTTTTTTACATTGTTCTTAGTTTTTCTAACCCTAAATTTTGTATGTGCTTCATTATCCCGATAACGCGTTGTTCCGATAACGCGGTCCCAACTTTCGCGCTATCGGGGGTATTACTGTATTTATTTATTATTTAAGTGACTTTTAACCATGAGTCGTCCTTCATGTTATCTTGGCTCTTCGAATATCCGAGCTACTAATGCGCGGATTGTAATAATAATAATCAGACGAGGTCAATACGTATTTAATTTACGGTCTGTTCGGGTGCTACGGCCACCTCCTGTAGCACACACGTCACCGAATTGGCCTGGATAGCGGCTTCGCTTCTTATAGATTATGCCTAGCCACCATAGCCATCATGTCCAATACGCCACAAACTGGCCAGCCAGTGTCGTAAAAAATGCCTATAATTCATACATTTCAGCAAAATATTAACCAAGCCTTGCCGATTGGGTCTATTTGGGATCCTAAGGTTTTGATTTTTCTCGAATTTCTCTTTAAATATAAATTTCACAAGTCACAAATTTGTTGTATTTGTCTAAAAAAGTCTAAAGAATAAACATTATAAATAATCATTGACCTTCATCGTCTGCAATTGCGAAAAAAAATAAAAACAACAATATGGGCTTCTGTTGCCACGGGCGCGATGTTTTTTCTTGCACGCATCCGGTACGATGTGCCAAGTGCGAGTGAAACGTACTAGTTGACACGTACCGCGTTGTTATCGACACGCCGTTTTTGATTTTGGAATTTTGTCAATTATTTAAGTTCTGCATTTGATGACATTTTGAAATATATTTATTACACATTACAGAATCTGCATCGTTGAAGTCCTTGCACTTTAAGAAGTTGTCGAAATATAATACTTCAAAAAATATGTTCTAATATGGCACAATGTCTCATGTATTTTGTAATGTTGTATTATAAATTCTTTTCACTCTGTCCACTTTTAGTCGATTCTATGAGTTACTCTCATTATATTTTTTTACAAATTTATTAAGAGAGATATTCATTAGAAAAATGAATAAGAAGGATCGATAGGGTTTGATCTGATATCTGATTTAAAAAAACATTATTTTCTTAAATTAAATTTAAAAAACAATGTTAAAGTTGTTTTTCTTGGATATGAATACATTGAATAGTTTGGAAGTAATCGATTAGTGTGTTTATCTTTATTATATACTCAGCAATTGAGGCTTATATCAAAGAAGATGTTGCTGAGAAGTACTATCGTAAGATACGTCTCGTAAGTTCACTAGTTTTCTCTATCAATTACTAGCTTTGAATCGTTGTAGAGACGGATGCTTCAAGTTCCATGAAAAGTTGGCCATAAATTACTAAATAAAATATTGATGATTGGAAGCGTGGAGTGTCTAATAAAATCAGAATCAGCAGCTTTTCGGATCACTGAATCGTAGGAAAACTGGAAAAGAATCGACTTACAGATGAATCGTCATGATTAGGATAAAGAGACCTCTGTTACGTAATCAACTTCATAATTATCTCCTTGATACAGAGACCAAAATTATTAAACAGCGATGTTCAAGAAGATATAATAGTTCGAGAAGAGTAGAAATGTAATCCTAATTTTTCCTGAAACGCTATGGAAATATTGGGTTGATGCGAAGTTGATTTAATCAATTAAATAATCTCCATCGATTCTTATAACATTTTCTCACCTTTCTATCAACTGTTTAACATCATTGGAGTAAAATACCCTTGATTTTTAAGGGTAGTTTTTACCTGCTCTGAATAAATGATAATCAGAAGACGCAGGGTCTGGAGAATATGGTGAGTGCTTGATAACATCTCAATTCATTTCATTACGCTTATCATCATCACGACATGTGGTCTCGCGTTGTCATGACGAAACACTACCTCTGTTTTTCATGTTTTTCGAGGTCGATGTTTAATGTTGTTTATTTTTGATAATATCGTTCCGCTGTAATTATTTGATTACGTTCTAAGAGTCAAAATATGGAATACCCTTGCAATCCCACCAAACACAAAACATTACCTTTGTATGGATTTCGTCCTACGAAGCTGTTAATGGTGCTTGTCCGGGTATACTCCCATATCTTGTCCATGTTACGTTATTGTATACTACCCATTTCTCATCTCCTTTCACCAATCCAATAAATTGGCGAAACTATTGACATAAATTGACTTTATCGACCGATATTTTGAACTGATATTTATTTAGACCAAAACTGAATTGAAAGTACAGAGGAAGCATCCTTTATATAAAAGGACAATTTTAAAACAGATATCATTCATTAGTTCCCAGGAAAAAACTTTTTTGTTGGGATCATACAAAAACGTCAAAACTTTTGCATAAAAGCAATATATAACTAATATAATTTGCAATTTCAATGCTTTAAATAGTGTCTGAATGTTTTTTTTTCTATTTTTAATTTTATTAATTTAGACAAAGGTAGGATTTGAATACCAGGAAAACTTTTAAAATGCATTTGAGAAAGATATAGTATAAAAAAAACCATTTCACATGTTATAATACGTTCAAAGAATGGATCGTGAGGCACCCATTTGTCAAGCTCTTCTGATTTGTCTGGGTGTTTTAAGTAGCCAAGAACTGTTGGATGACTAACGTCCAACTTTTGAGCAAGTTCTCGAAATGTACGTGCTCATGATTGAACTAACACCTTCAGTCGGTCATTGCCAACTGAAGAAGGACGACTGCCATAATTCTGTGAAATATAATATATTTGTTTCAGAGATCTTAAGAAATATTATAATTATATATATTTATATATATAATATTTATATAATATTTCTCAAGTTTTAAGGAACACGATATTTCTTGATATTTCATAACCTTTTGTACAATTAAAAGATTGTCGAATCACTTATCGACGATCCTTACAATGGCGAATTACTTGGCGTTAGCGCGACGTTAAACTGTTGTGCAAACCCTGTTCGGCGCGTCTTTGTTGATATTGTTACGCGAACTGGTTTCCAGGGATTTCTTGGAAACGCTTGGGGAAAACCAAGCTAGAAACTCGGCCAATCGCGTTCGCCAATTTCAGTGGGAGGTGCCGTCGAACCGGCCAGGAGCGAAACGCCGCCGCGTTCAGGCGTCGGGACGTCGCTTACGACTTTGTTGCAAACGTGCGCACGCGCAGATACACACTGCGGTAAAATTACTAATTTCGTTGACCGCTTGTAACCTTTTGGCATTCGCCGCATACGAAACGTCACCCCTCTCCCCCCAACCTGCGTGTCTTCACGGCGAGCAACATTCTGCAAAAATGTAGTGACGCAAGTGTTTCACAAATTGTGTCTCCCGAAGAACCATATCTTTTTTTTAAATATCTGATACGATCTGCCATACATCAAAATCACGTGCTCCGTACGTCATGGGTCATATAGACGTTTTTTTTTATATATAAAATATTCAAATTAACAACAAATATATGCAAACACAGCGAACATGTGAAATCCACACAAAGAAAATTAAGAAAAATAATAGGGATAATTTAAAATACGTCGCACTACCTTTTTTAATTGATTGATGGTGATGGAAGGTAGTTTATTGATCCATTGTAAAATTTTCAAATCATCCTTTGAGTACTATTTTTTTTATTCAGCTGGAATTCCCATTATACACAAAGGTGTAGAGATGCTGATTCTGCAGATTTTTTTTATTTGCAATCGATTATATTTAGTTTTTATTTTTAATCCATTATATTTTTGATTTTCTATTTAGGATTTATAATTTTCTTGTTGCTTTATTTACTGAACATAACCTTTGCTTGCGATAACTTTTGAAAATATATTAACCCATCCGCCACTGCGGCTCGAAAACAATCGCGTCGTCTGGAGGGGGTCTCCCAGAGATTCCAAGCATTTAAAAAAATGGATTATTCTAAGAATAAAATTAGTTATTCATGGTATTCACATAAACGACATTTGGTCGTTTGAGTGAGCTTTCGAAGCATGAGTCGATCGCACGTTTCACTCGCATTCGGCACACCATACTGGATGCGAGCGAGAAAAAACATCGTGCCTATAGCAACAGCAGGGAATGTTGTTTTATTTATTTTTTATTCGCAATTGCAGACAATAAAGGTTAATATTTATTCTTTATGCTTTTTTAAACAAATAGAAAAAGTTTGTGACACGTAGGATTAATATTAAAAGAATTATGTGAGAAAAATCAAATACTTTGGGTCCCCATTGATATTTTAAAAATATTATCTGAATAAATGAGATACGACGAAGACTTTAAATAGTTTAAGAGGGACTACAAATGTGACAACACCTGGATAAATATTTTCAGAAAATGATCTCAATTTTAATCGTGATTCTGAGGATTCGTACATAAAATGTATATAATATATAATAACAAAAAATACTTATTAAATCAAAAACGTGTTGAATTCAGAGTAAGCGAATTAAATAAATCTGACATCTCGAAATTGAAGAATTTTATTAAACCAATCTAATCTGTATTAAAATTTGAGCGATGTTATTTAAATAAAGTTGCAGATGATAGGGAAAGTCTTAAGTCGGAGTCATGAATAACTTCCGGTGTAGGTAGGTCAATCTATAGTTTGTAACCATTCACTATGAGTCAACGAGACGGTTTTTTGCTTTTATTAAATAAATTAGGGTTTTTTAGTCTTTGACAATTTTTTTTGTGGTGCATTAATGCAGGCGTGTTAAACTCAAAGACTGACCCCAAAAATAGAAAACTCTCATAACGAATTTTAATAGAAACGTAGGTTTATTTCGAAAAGTATTTTACTATAATATTAATGTTTTCGTCCTTTCCTGACAAAGTTTATTTGCTACTATCTACTTTAAGAGAAATCTTGTTCGCAGTGTTTACCTTCAAAGCTGTCCTAAGGTTAATGTCAGCAATTCTGGATCTAACAGAACACTTCTTTCCTTTCATAATTGAAAATTACTGCTCAAACCAATGAGTACTTTTAAACATTTAATATAATTTCGAGAATTTTCTATATGGCAAATAAATATTTGTAAAATTCAGATACGCCAACTTCACTAATTTTTGTCAACAAATCTGAATCATACTATATTTCAATTACCTGCATTTCCATTTGATAAGGTGTTGATTCTATATTTGTCGAATAAATCGAAGACTAAAAAGAAAACATGTTTTCCAATAATATCAAAACTGCAAATCTCGTTTCAAATAATTTTCTACTAATACAGTTGCGCCTTAATTTGATTTTGATAATAATCTAATACTTTCCTTATAGTTTTAAATGCAAATCATAAGCGTTATGTTATATCAAACATTTAGGATCAATTTTGTAGAAATTATCAATTAAATTTATGGCGAAATGCTAAAAATACGTAGATGTTAATTTAGGTTTCAAAGGTTGAAATCGTGAAATAGAAATCTAAAAGATGCACCTGAATCTGGACGACCTTCTAAATTTGATGA
>JAGXCT010031548.1:0-15726 GCA_022495035.1 Philopotamus ludificatus
CATACATTGAATGACTATAAAAATTAGCATAGTGCATATACACAATAAAGACCTTTCGTAACGAACCGCTATTTTTTAATTTTTTACAACCCGATTTTTTTCATTCTATAGCATAAATATTATTAATTTCTAACAAATTCACTTATAATAGCTCGGAGTTGGTGGAAACTTATAAAAAAAACTTTGGAGCCCAAAAGGTTAAATAATTGAAAAACTCAAAATGATATTATTTTGATTTTGATCGTCAATAGAGTGCAATATAATACAAGTTCTTTCGACTGCATTGAAACGAATAATTTTAATCTACAAAAATCTTTGAAAAATGTGCGAAATAGCGAGTTGTGCGAAAGTTTAAGTCCTGTATTAATTTCATTCGATATACATAATACAAAAAACCAAACCCCAGATTTTGTAGGAGTGTCTAGTGTTCTACAGAGCGTATTTCCATTGCTTGTTCTCTATCCAGGCGCTATAAGAGGGTGGACCGTATTTTTTAATTAAATAAAAAATCTGTTAGACATATAAAAATGCAGTTAGCAGACAGATCTTTAATTTTTGTATGTGTTCTATGCCAAATTTTCCAAGAAATCGATTTACCGCACAAATCGACGTAGAACCGTTTTGATTGTGAACCGTGAGAGTTAATAAATGGTATCCTGATTTTAATTCGTAACCGGAGTAAGGCACATGCCACGAGAAGAATGATAAATACGCCTCCGCCGAAAATAAATGGAGAAAATAATGGCCATGATATAAGAAAAGAAATTATAATTGCTGTCATTGCGCAAGTGGAGATTTCTACGTTACACTTATTTGGACCACAATAACAATTGACAAGCCGTATTATTATGGAGTAGCGTTATTAAAAAAAAATCTATTATCCAATAACGGTGGGCTAGATTCCGAAAATATCATTCGACGATCGAATTAGGAATAGTGTGGCAGAAGCGATCGCGTTTTATTGCAGATACCGCAATTGCTGGGGTCAATCGCATCATTGCACTATATGACCCAATCGTATGCAACACGCCGCATTCAGCACGACGCACGCGATTGCCGCATGTTGCATACGATCGAGTCGCATTATTTATGAAATTATCTATAATGCCATACACGTCACGGTGCATCCGAGTAAATAAATAATAAAAAAAAAAACGTATACAGCCGATTCGACAATGGGAAAGAGTGTGCCCGCGGTAAACAGTAAGACACGAAATTAACTTTTCTCACAGAAGTTGTGACCTCGCAGAAAAGCCGTGGGACCCGTGGGGACCCAACCACCGACAATCGGCGTGACACACTTTTCTGTGGAAGAAATCCATCTTCTGCGACAGTGGGTACGTGGACAAAATTTCACCACCGCGATAACCTACGCCAGCAGCAGTCGCAAGGTCGTTCGAAAAAAATGACCGGCAACATTTCCGTGAAAATCGACGATTCGATTTACATTTTCGACAAGTCATAACATTACACAGAACGTGTAATACAATTGTTACATTACAATTTAACATTATTGAAACATTACCACGTAGCCAATTTGTTGCGGCCGTAATTAAGGTTTACATTCCTGTAAAAAAAAAAAAAAATAATACACGACACAGTGAATGTGAGAGACGTTGATATATATCCAAGCTCCATATTTAGGATAAGCTTTACAAACGTATTATAATCCGTGTTGAAATTTATCAACGAGAGTTTCGATCGTTACAAGTTTTAATCTTCAAATTAATGTTTTCGTTTGCGGCCCGCGGAGCAAAATAACGAAACCTTGACCGGAATAAATTAATACAAATCAAATTGTACGTTTCAGCGGGTTCGAATCGAGATGAAAACAAAAAGACGCTGATATATGGCAGCCTCTCCTAATACGGATTGATTTCGAGCATATCGTCGATCAATCACCGGGGCCCGTGTATGCGAAAATCCAAAGAAATTTCCATTCCACAATAGAATCCGACAAACAATCGATGACAAGAGTATTATTTTTTTTTTGCGAAATGTTGCATATATCACATGACTTTCGCGACACCAATTTCATTAGTGCGACCTTGGTTCAATTATGATACAAATTAATAATTGCACACATCCGCCGTAATCTTCTCTCGATATTAAATGCATGTAATTTCCTATAATTTGCATTTTTTACAACAAAAAATGGCACAACATTTAACGAACGAGTCTGTAGGAAATTATAAATTATTAGCCAAACACATGAATAATTATAAAGTACGATGATAATAAGAAAATAATTATAAATACAGTAGATTTCGTTTAATTGGGACACCGGCTAATCGGCCATTTTGGCTAAATCCTCAGGAACAGAAGCCAAATAAAGTATTAATATACTAATTGGAATATACTTCAGTTACCTGAGATATGATTTCGTTTAATTTGGAGAGTATATTTAAAAATAAATAAATATTATTCAATGGTGTGGATGACGATTTATTTGGAATTGGTTTATAAATTGGGATGTAGAACAAAAACATAAATTAACGATTGAATAAATATTATAAATAATCATTGAATTATATCCGCAATTACGAAAAAAATAAAAAAAAAACAACAATATTCGCTTCTGTTGACAGGGGCGCGATGTGTTTTCTCGCTCGCATCCGATACGATGCGCCAAGTGCGAGTGAAACGTACTAGTGACACTTGCCGCGAGAAATCAGCCGGTTTGCAACGAAACATTGCCGATAATATCGACCAAATTATGAAACATATCATGAATAACTATTTTTATTCTTAAAATAATCCCTGAAGGTTATTGATGAAGATTTTATCAATATCTTCACTTGAAATGCTTGGGGGTCTATTTTTCATTATAAATAGACCCGCTTCGGAAGGCGCGGTTGGTTTCGAGCCGCCATGCCGAATCGGCTAATATCTTGAGGATTTAAGCATAATGCATATGGTGAGGTTAAAATAGTGAGGATGGATTCAAAAGGTGTGACTATAGTTATGGGGGTCTGATTTGAATTTAATCTTTTTTCCAACGTTACCTGGAGATAATTAACTGAGAATGGATATGTGGAAGCCGAGGATTTGTGTGAATAGTCAGGATGATACTGGGCTAGGTTAGAAATTTAAAGATTTTGGTTTGATTTAAGGATCTTTCCATGATCCCTAAAGGATTTGTGGGACAAAAAGAATAGTAAAGAAAATGTTTATTTATTTTTGGAATAATTTACTTTTTCTACTAATTAACGGGAAAAGGATAAGCTTAAGAAAGTGATATGATTATCGAATAATGCCTAGAGGTATTTATTTCGCTTAATTTTTCAATTTAATTTAATTTTTCTGTCCTGACTAAAAAGCTATTTACATATTCCTGTGGGTTCCTTCCTATTCCTTCAATAGATACAAAAGGAGGACTTTTCAATAATGTTTTATTATAATTATCAATTTAACGATATACTTCGCTTATTAAGATCATTCTTTTGGCGTGATGTGTTCCAATAAAGCGGAGTCTACTCTATAGTGATGACGTGTGTGACGTCACATTATCGTAACTACGCTACGGCCTGATATACAGATGGAAACGGATATATTTTCCTCTCTCCATTAAACAATGGAATATATTTTGTTATTATCAAAAGTTCAGTATATAATATTTGACCAAAAGTTAATGCACACATTATACGGTTAAGTCCCACACTGACAATGAAATAGAAATTGAGTCTGTCGAATATGCATATTCCTTTCCCGCGGTTTCTCCACATTTTCCTTCCATTTCTCTTCGTACATTATGTCTCGAATAAAAATATATATACACACACACATCATAATATGCAAGTATTCTTCCCATGATACTCGATATTATAAATAAAATTACACGGGTGCGATTAGTATATAGTTTCTACATAAGATATATCCATTCATGAACATTGTAATTAAGTAATATAACATTCAGATTACATATTCAATAAACTGGTGTGACCAACGATCAACTTTCCTCCGATAAACAATCTCGTTATCATTGTGCAAGATTAATGTACGATCATTAATTAATTCAGAATTATTTTTATTGTAGAGTCGAATCGGCATAATTAAGCGCAAGGGATTTCCTTATATGAAAATTACGAAAATGCCAACCAAATACAATGGGAATCAATTTAAAAATGCGAGCTAATAAATTTGAGAGACCTTGTGCGGGGGACCTCTTATCGCTTAAATTTTTATCGAGAATGCGGATTCGGACCGAAATAATTCAAACATATCTGAACGATAATGAATATTTGATTAGGTCTTGTTCATGGGGTTAAATTGACTCTAAACGAATTAAGTCGTTCCCGGATCAAGTAGTAGTACAGCGCCGGCTTAAGTGTTATTTCATTACTTCATAATTACAATAGAGAAGGAGAAAAAAAAACATATACCGACATTAAACCGAGCGCTGGTTCAATGGTAAATTGAGAAACCGGAAAAACATTAAGGCTAATCAAAAATTAACGGAAACTTTCTCAAATCGCAACAGCTAAAAAAATAAAATAATGTAATTGTTTAAAATAAATTGATTAATATTCCGGAGAATAATAACCGGTCGATCTATCGATCGCACATTTGAATAAATCACATTGAAAACATATTGACGGTTTGTTGTAGAAACATTGAGAAAAATTACGGTTTTGCGATGGAGTGGCTCATTAGACGCGATGAAACGCATAAAATAAACATGATACATAATCATAAAAATGCGATAAATACTTAATTTCGTACGAAAACGTGAGCAATAACGACGCTAATAACGTCCATAAATAATAAAAGAACAATGTATGCTAAATTTTTCCATAATCCAGTAATTAATATTTTTATTGGCGATTTTTTACGAATGCATCTCGATTTTTGAGTTCGCACCGAAATGCAAATTATATGTCAGGGTCGTGCGCCTATCGCGTAACGCAAGAAAATTTGAAAAATGCGTGAATAAATAATGAAGTGTATGGGACACAGCCACAATACACCTGTGCGGCTGTGTGTGACGAAATGTCGCCGGTTCAAAGCCTTGCCACTGTTGCGGACCGAGTGCAATAGAAATGCAAAAATATCGCAACGACAATAAAACATGTGCATAATATTTCATCTGAAAGAGCGAAATGACCGTTCCGTGTCCCGGATCGGACCGCCATCGAATACCGCGGCGACGCAACCAAATAATTAATAAAATTATTGCTTTCTCCATAATTTGTGTCATTATCCGTTAAATTTGATAATTGGCAGTTAGATGCGTACGCCAATAATGATGCTGCAGAAAAAAGCGTATTGTGTTTTATGCTTATTTCACGTAACGAATAATATTTATCCGTAACAAAATATAGATTCATTTTTAAAAAAAAAATATTTTTAAAACACGGTGACTTACGATCCATAATTAGCGAATCGGAATGAGCGATAGATCAAGATTGATCATTGCAATTGATCACTGAACATTCATGAAGAAATAATACGTAATTTGTTAATAACTTCGATCGTTTATCTGACATTTATTTTCAGAAAGTATTTCCATTCAAAAAGCTATGCAAAGAACAGTCAGTCTATCAGTCTGTCAAAGCAAGATCCGGAGAGTAAGGTGATGAGGCAAATCAGACAATCCACGCCCAAGAATATTTTTAATCATCGGTGCTTTGTACCAGTGGTCGACAAATGACGGCTTTCGAGACACATGGTTTTTTGGCTACTCAAGTGCGGCTCTTTCACAGATGAGGTCTTATCTAGATTTAATTTTAAGACACTTTACGACTTTGCTTTAACACGGTGCCAGCTTAACAAGGTTTTTATTTTGTCGAAGAAAAATATATTTACATTATTATTATTTTTAAATGTCTTCGATATATTTATTAGTCCTGCTTTACACGGTTTTGTTAAATACGCTTATCTCGTAAAACTTATCTTCCGTGCCGTGTAATGTCATTTGGAAATAAATATCCCGTTGATTATGCAAAAAAGAAAGTAATCGAAAAACTCAACAGAAGAGTCAAGAAAAAATAGATTTATATATAACATACAAAAAGACTTTTTCTAAAACAAACCAGTGCAAGATTTTAATTTAGTCTTAGCCTCATCGAATGATATAAAACTGAAGAAAAACAAACGTGATCTTAGTACACAGCACCAGAAGCGTCTCTAGGATATTTGACTCTCAAAAGAAATCTAAAACGTTGTATTGCTGATATATGGTTATTTTGGCTAACGTCAGTCACCGGTGACTGACGTATTAATACTGGGCGTACAATTTATATTTTTCATGATACAAAATTTATAAATAGGAACTACAGAAATATCTCAATCGACATGAAAGGGAGCGGCTTGTCAAAACTTTCAAATCATTTTTTTCTAGATCCTAGTTTTTTAAGTTTTTCAAAATAACTCTCTTTGCTCGGCACCCTCATGTCTGAGGATCGTGATCCTTTTCGTTCCGAAAGTTCTTGATTTTGTCTCTCCAGGATTCTCTGCATTCTGAATCCCGCATCGCAGCTACTACGGTGGAGTCTGTGGCTAGGAACTAGGACTCGAGATCAACATTACCAAAACCAAGCTGATGATCATCGACAGGAATAATCATTTATCCAGATCTGCTAATCTTCCAGATCTGAAGAGGATTGAAGAGTTTCTTTATCTCGGATCACTAGCGGTAATTGTGAGCCGGAAATAAGAAGGCGAATAGTGATGGCTAAAAATGCGATGTCAAAGCTATCAACGATTTGGAAAAACAGGGGGATATCCAAAAAGACAAAAAAAAGTCTAGTGCAAAGTCTGGTATTCTCAATTCTTATTTACGGCGTAGAAACCTGGACCATAAAGGAAAATATGAAGAAGAAAATTTCAAAATAACAACCACGTATAAATATGTAAAAAAAAAATGTAAAATTAATATAATATTTTTTAACTATGAAAATCGTGAATTTTAGGCAAAAACCCCCCTCCCCCTGACAAGTCCGTCGTACGTTAAAATACGTGGTGGCGGAAAGCCAAAGGAAAGAACCAATAAAAAATTGTACTACGTTTAAAAATGTCATAAGCTTTTAGCTAGGTAATTAACAAGGTGCCAATATCGACAGATTCAATAAGGCCCAAAATCTGAGCTGGCTCAATCACACACAATGAGCTTCCTCTGGATAGATCCGCCAGAGTTCTTGGATAAAGAACATATGAAAAAATAATGATGAAGCTAAAATTTAAAAACAAGAAAAAATATGAATAATAGAACGGAAGAACGAAGATACACTGTGGAAATGTTATAGAAATTAATTTATACAAACAATGATAGATCTTGGAAAGTCATCCTCTCCGCCAAAATTCCGTATGTTGGTTACATCGAAATATATGATGAAAGAAACGACCAGACAAATTTTACATGTTCGTGAGAAAAAACAGCATTCCAGTCGATGGTACTCCACAAGATGCCATCATAGACATGAAAATTATTTTTTTAAAGTTTCGAACGTCTGAATATTTATCGGATGATAGCCTATCCAAAAATTAAAAATTAAAGGGACAGGAATGATTCCATAGGATAATAAGATCTTCATGTCAAATACTACTCCTACTAATCTAAATTCATATATATTGGTTATTTATATATCCTAGAACACTAGAACTATCAAATGACGAATATAGCAAAATATTTTTGGCAGTGTCAATATATTTTTTTACATATTCTAAAGATGGATTAAAATATTGTTAAATTTGATTCCATGTCAATATTTACAATGCGCAAGCAAATATATAAAGAATGAAAAAAAAATAGTCTTCGACGGCCACATATTGATTCAATTATCGAAACTATGTTTTTTTTCTGCATGATACAACATAACGTGTCAATGATTTACAGCGAAGGTCGCGGCAGTTAACAATGCCCAATAGAAATATAGGGTAAATAATATCAAGTACAAACCGATGTTGATTTATAAACTTAACATGAATGGCGGCTCTTGGTTCAACAAACCGATTGTGGGTTACGTCGTCGACGCAAGTATTTAATAACACGCGTAATTACCGCAAATCGTTTCACTTGCCGATACCACTTTATTAATTTGAATTTGGTACGGCGATCACGCGAGCTGATGATGGATTAGCAGCGGCGGGCCAACAATGGAACGCATTTTGAGAACCTCGGGCGAAATCATTACGAGGCGAAGGTGCCGGAAAGACCGCCAAATGGTCCAGCACCAGGGCTCCCAAAATTTTCCCCCGACAATAAAACCGGCGTACGACCGCACCGAAGGTCTCACGAAAATTTAAATAATTCCAATTAATAATACACACATGCTGAAAATTATGAAATAATTTAATACATTACAAAAGAGTTTGTATTAACATTTGAATAAATGTATGCCATGGTGATTATGTTGACAAAACTACTGACTATTAATTAAAATTATTCAAAATACATCTATATATTAATAGAATAAGTTAACAACCGCTGTTTGCACGTATAAGTATACGATCATAAGTTAAATAATACCAAATAACTCGTGTTATTATTGCTGGTACCAAAATAGTAATAATAAAAAAAGCCATTGCGCAATGACAGTTGTAAAAATCGCCAGTCACCGACAGCTGCACCACAATTGTATTGTTATGATCATTATTGTAATAAAATAAAAAAAAAGCTATAATATATATCAAGGTCTGTCTGAGCGCCTTTTGTCTTAATCTCGCGTATGTTACACACTTTCTTGTATTGTGGAATGGTATGTCAACCGTGATAACGGTCGCCGAAAAAACTAATGTTTGAGAAAAACGCTTTCTATTCGTAATGTGATGTCATTTTGCAATGCACAATGGGCTGTTCCGACTGAAAATTCGCAAACGAAAAATTTTTTGACACCGCATAGAATACCGATTTTCTGCTCCGATGAGATTAAACTGATATTTTCCGCTTATACTTTGGACGGATGGTTTCCACGTCCACGAGGAATATTCTGAAGAACGTCCTAATTAGCGAAAACGTCATCGATAAGGACAAAATTGTTAAATTCCACATATGCAAATAACAAGTGGCAAATAGTGGTCACATTTTTTTTTGTTCGACCATGACAAAAATCATGCAATTTTAAGGAAATTATTTAATTATCTCTTAATCAAACAACACTATTATACAAATATAAACGTGATGGGAAACTATTTTCTCTAGAAGATACGAATTTCATTTAAAACAATGGACACATCTATCATATATATTTATACTGTATTATTTTTAGCAGCTGAAACTTATCTAACGTGTAGAAAGAGAATAGAGTATACTGTGGTTATGGTGTTACTTATTATGTTACTATCTTGTTGAGAATGAGAGAAAGTGTTTTACGGACGTTTGAAAATAATAATAGATCCTTAGTTTTTTTAGAAATGCAAACATTTAATATAAATCCTGCATGTCATAAACCTTTTTTATTTGTCTAAAAAAATCCAAAGAATAAATATTATAAATAAGCATTGTCTGTAATTGAATAAAAAATTGAAAAAAAATTAAAACAACAATATTCGCTTCTGTTGCCACGCGTGCGATATTATTTCTCGTTCGCATCCGGTACGATATTTCGAGTACGAGTGCGAATGAAACATGCGATGAGAGCTCAGTTTGGTAAAAAAAAAAGAATCCAAAATATCGACCAAATTATGAAGCAAATCGTAAAGAATTTATCAATATCTTGACTTGAAATGCTTGGGGTCTATGATATACCCCATTCTGACGACTCGGTTGTTTTTAAATCGCCGTGACATTTCGGATAATTGAACTTGCCTAAATAATCAAGTCCCTGGACATGATTATTGACCCTATTATTAGATGAATTTAAATTTGATAATTGTATTTTTCAAATACTTAATTGTTAAAAAAATTTAAATAAATAGAAAACCGTTCTTCCTACGTAGGGCCATAATATTAGCACGTGCTGTGGGATGTAGTTGACATTATCGTCCATTTACGACTCTATTTTTATCTGCTAGCTCAAATACGAACGATATTGATAATATGTCTCATATAAGGTAATATATATACTTCCTCCTTTCTAGGAGGTCTCTCTTATGATAAAAGGAGGTCTTTCTTATGATGAAAGGATTGCTATTGAGCGACAGGGCTAATAATAACTTGCGACCGGCTACTTGAGACTCGTTTTGAGTCACTTGTCACTCGTGACTCGTTATAAGCAGATAACCCCTTAGAGAAGAGAACAAACAAATACCGAGACAAACCCCCTCCTACTTACCTGGACACAGTAGAGAGGGTAAAATCCGATACCAACATGGTAGAAGATGTACGTCCAATGCCAGCAATGGCCAAGAGAGGGAAACTCTTTACAAAAAACCACGAGACGGCTCGGGTCCCCGCGGTATGGACACGAAAGGGGAGCCCACACGTCACGTGTGAGACTCAGGTTCCTTTGGCTTTAACTACCATGCGAGAGTTTGGTAAGGCCTATGCCCTTAGCGAGTGAGAGCCTTGTGGCTGGCAAATTATCATGATGATGATGATGATGATGATGATATACGGTCATCGTCAAATAAGTAATAACCAAAATTTTCTATAAAATTCTTGGTCGTTATGTGTTTTAACACTTAATCGGCCGAAAACCGAATTATATGCTATGCTGGGCCAATCACCATAGGCCGGTAGCCTATTTATACTCTTGTTTTTTTACACATTTATACATTTGCTTATTTGAATACGCGTATGAAACTTATGGACAGTATACTATGAAACGTGCTCAATTCTTTTGGTCCAAATGCATTTTTTTACAGTGATATTAATTTACCGTTTCGTCATGTGTTCGAGCAAATACGTGCGGCCGATTAACCCTCTCCACTCTGTCCACTTTTAGTCGAATCTAAGAGCTACTCTCATTATGATTTTTTACAAATTTATTAAAATTGATATTTATTGAGGAAATGAATAAATTTGGTTTAATCTGATATCCGATTCAAGAACGGATATTTTTTTAAAATTAGATAATAAAAAAACTTGGTTCAAGTTGTTTGCTAAAAAATCTTTTGGGCCAATACGTCTGGCCCACGAAGTGAAAAAGGTTATATATAGGTATTGAAAAGAAATATGAAATTTCTTTAAAAAAACAGGTATCTATCCTTCGAGCCTCATTGACCATAAAATAGCATTTTTATCTACCGTGCTGTGTTTTGGGAGTTATTAATTTTGGTTCATTAAAACCTGTTTATAATATTGCAAGAAATGTGTTACTCGTTCGTGTGGTTATCGACTTGTTATATTTCGAAAACATTTTACTCTTAAAGTGTGTCCATGGACTTGAAAAGAAAGCAATCGAAAGTAGCAAGGTCTGGGGAATATTAAGAGTGTGGTAGAACCTCCCAGCTTAACTCCCGATTTTATTTTTGGGTCAATCTTGCTTTATGAGGGCGTCTATTATCGTGGTAATCGCACAATAGAAAAGTATATAATTATTATATTATCGATTAACACAATTCTGACCAATCTGAAATATATTTATAAATAACAGATCAAAATAATAAAAACATTAATAAATTAATTAATTAAACAAATTATCGAGTTTGAAACATGATGAAATATTTTCAATAGAGGAGAAAAGAGACGACGCTTAAAATTTCAATACTCAAGGAGGTCAAGGTCAAGGGTGTTCTAATTCTAATTTATTATATTTAATATTAAACCACAATTTAATCATATATTAAGGAAATGGACACGTTTTTAAAGAATTACGAATTTGTAAGTATTACATTTATAAAATCCGTCAAAGGTCACCAGGAAAATTAATTTAAAATATATTAGGACCATAGCTATCAATGTCGTATCGTATTATTTTTTTAACCGCTATTTTTAATCCGCCTCTCCTGTTTTCAAGGGATTCTCTCATGGTATACTCCCCGAATTAGTTGAATAGGTCTGGGGGAAGTATACAGTTCGATCTCACGGGGTTCTGAAAGCTTTTCCGACGAACTCGACTCTATTTTGACTATTGATTGCAATGTTGCAGTGATTTCAAATGTGACATCGTGATGATACGACATTGATAGCCACCATCGAAGAAATGGCTGATTTGCTCAAAAGAGTTGTCTTTGAAAGGAAAAAACTAGGACTCGAGATCAATAATAATAAAGCCAAGCTGATAGTCGAAATAAGTGATCAGCAATCCAGATGTGTTATTCTTCCGGATTTGGAGATGGTTAAAAAATTTCTATATCTCGGATCACTACTTACGAGTAACGGAAATTATGAGCCAGAGATAAGGATGGCTAAAATGCGATGTCAAAGAAATGGGGAACGATAAAGAGGACCGACTTTCTACCCTGTCTCAAATAAATTCCTAGATACTTTAGCTTGTAGAAGCTCCTCGCCCTTGGAAAGGTACAAGGACCAAGTGAAGATCGTCACAGATGCAGAGAATCCTGTAGAAACAAAATCAAGAAGATTTGGAACAAGAATGGTCACGATGCTCAGACATGAGGGTGTCAATTAAAGTAGGAAAATTCTTAAATATTTCGACGACGTGCTTTTTTCAATGACTCTACAATCCTGACTACATTTTAGAACCACTCTGATTATATGAATTAAATCAATATATTAATCAACTAGTTTTTTTCCGCGAATAATGTCCAGTCATTCTCAACAATATTTTGAATTAAATTAACATATTGTAAAGAAAATTATTGCAAATTTCCTTTCTCGATAATAATATCCAACGGTGTTTTTTATATTAACACTCAAGGACCCGGTCCCGCGGAACCGCGAAAATTTTCGTAAATGGTAAACACCCGCTCCCGCACTAACGCGGGTTCACACGAAAATGTTATCTATGCAGTCCCCTTCCCAAATTATGGGCCGCGGCCCTCTGGGGGGTCGCAGGATTCCTCGCGGGGACCGCGAAATATTCAGTACAAAGTACAAATATTCATTTATGAATATTTTTCCACATAGCATATTTAAGGAATGTATATATTTAAGTTTGTTAAATAATAACACATATGAGAACATATTTATATACACAACAACAACAAAAGGAATAGATTAATCCATTTAAAAAAAATATTCAAGATATTACTGAAGAATTCATCAATATCTCGACTTGAAATGGTTGGAATAAGAAAAAAATAAGGACAAATAAGAAAAAAAACAAGAATTAATAATAATAAAATAAGAAAAAATAATAATATAATGAGAATAAATAAGAAAAAATAAGAATAAAAAATAAAAAAATAAGAATAAATAATAATAAAATAAGAATAAAATAAGAACAAATAAGAATATAAAAAGAAAAAAATAATGACAAATAAGAATAAATTAGAAACAAGATTATTTGGCATTTTGTGCTAGAGGTGTAATCAGTGCACGGGTTTTTTACTGTATCTCATGGTAGTACGATGGCTATCTCCTTGGAAGGTTTTAAACGATTTTTGTGCTGAATATAAATATATTATTATAATTGTAATAATATTATTGTGGAAATAATCATTAATAAAACTATAAAATATTAGTTTTATCAAAACCGTGAAAAATCAAATTTAGACGTATTTAGTATTTAACCTAGCCATCACGTTCCAAACTTTTTTTATGTGTCTAAATAATAAATATTATAAATAATTTAAATTTATTTCAATAAATATATTTAATATTGAAAAAAAAAACATCATAAAACCACAAATTAATAATATATTATTGAATCGTATTAAGGAAATGGATACTGCATTTTTTAAGGATTACGAATTAGTAAAATGTCATTTATAAAATCCGTCAAAGGTCACCAGGAAAATTAATTTAAAATATATTAGGAAAATCTCGACGAGGATATCTAGTTGTTTTTTTCAAGTTCAATAGAACGAATATTCATAAATTATCGGATGAATTTTTTGATTAATTTATCTGTTCACATTAATCGAGATTTTCTTCAGAAAAATAGTCAACAGATTCGAGCGGCGCCCGCTAAAAACCGAGGCGCCAATTGCCTCAAAACAAAAACAACACCGGATTACCGATCGTGTTCCGCGAATAAGAACAGCTTCTAGAAACGAAAACATTTACGGCTAGAATAAACGCAGAGGAATCCGACGACGTGCTAATTGGAGCCGCTGCCTCCGGATACGGCTGAGACACGGTGTAATCAAATTCAAATTCGACGACGAGGATGGGACTGAAGACGGCAGGCGCCAATCGCCCATGTCGCGCGCACACCTCCTGTTGTTGTCGGCGATACTAGTTTTTTGGTATCGCATCCACCGCGATAAAAGGTCAAATTCCTCGGCGGGGTTTTCCCGCATACCGCGAATATTTATCTGCATGACGCGTGACGGCCGCGCGGACGCATGCGCAGACACCACCGCCGCGACATCGTAAATCTGAAAATGGACACGCATTGTCCGCAAACTCGTTTCTAAACAAAATAACAATCCGTCGCGGCGATTACGATATGGCACATTCCGAAAACTACATCCGAGACGAGCCAAGGAAAACGTGTTCATCAATAAACAGTAACAGATCGATGGGACGATAGGAATTAGCGGAACGCAACAGCGGACCATCGGCGCTTCGGCCATGAATGTTGTCGACGGCCGCCGGTGCAGCCGTCGTCGTCGTCGTCGTCGCGGCGTCCGAAAACGATCCGCGGATTCGGCCACATTTTCCAGAACTCCGAATCGAACGAACCGGATCGTGATGGATCGATAAAAATTAACAGCCAAAAAAATTCCACGATTACACCGCACACTCGCGCAGACGAGGAAAATTGAGTTATAGTTTCCGAGAGACACGATTTGCGGTATTTGACAAACTTGATTAGCACGACGAAGGTCGTCGGATTCCGCCGCGTATGACATTGCAATAATATCGCGATAAATAAGTCGGACGAAAATATTGCGTCGATGAATCACGCATCCTTGGAAGGAAATGCTGCAAAAAAAATTATAATAAAAATAAATGGCGTATCGAAGAACGGCGGAAGCGACGATTACAGCCACTTCAATTAAACGCGAGCGATACGTAACATCCGCGCGCCATTATGAAGAAACTGTTCCATCAAAATATGCGTTGATGTAAAATAAATTATGAATTTATTGAGCAATCGATTTACATTTGACATCACACATGTGATACACATCGAAGTGGTCCACAGGTGAACGAGGGCGTTAAGTAACACCCGGCGAGAAGAATAGGTTATCGAACCGTTTAACATTATCAATTTCATAAATCAATCGTTCTGCAATATGTGGATCGGCTTTAATAACAAATTCAATCACAACAATGTACGAATATAGATACGAATCAATGGCCACGCAATTTTCGAGTCGACACGAAATGATAGATCGAATGTAAAAATAGAAAATGCATTCTGTGCACGGTACACATGTCCTCGAATTACGCGATTAAATGAATCCGAAGGTTTTTACGAGTCGAAGAAAGCACAAAATTTAGCATTTTTGGGCAGGATAGGTGGAAATAAAATAGATCTATACAGTAAACCCCCCTATAACGTCAAGATAGGTACTACGTTATAAGGGGGGACGTTATAGGGGGTTAAGATTTATCAATTTTATTGATTGATTTAAAAGAAATCAGTATATAAAACATGTTCACTCTTCTTTATTTTGGACATTTTAACGTTATATGAAAAAACCGCCGCAAATGTTATAGGGGGGAACGTTATGGGAACGGTATATATACACTCAAGAAAATATTATTTATTGAACATATTGGACATAACAGAATCTGCATATATATATATATATATATCATCATCATCA
>JAGXCT010031555.1:0-26043 GCA_022495035.1 Philopotamus ludificatus
CTCTACAATAAGGCTGTTGCGCCTATGATGATGATGATGAATTTTTTATCGCTTGGGGTCCTCACTTGACTTGATCCACCACTTGACGGAAGGTGTCAAGAATACACTGCGGAACTGCGGCAACCCCAAACTAATTAAGGAAAAATATATATTAATATTTTTTATTATTATACAACCTGTGTTATGGCTTGTAGGTAACATGTATATTATTTTGATAATGCGAGATAACCGCGACTGAGCTAAGTTAGTAGTCGGATAGGTCTTAGGGAATTCTTTATAACACTGGCCAGGGGGGTATGTAAGAGGAAAAGTCCATTACCTCCTCATGTTTATAAAAATATTTATGTAGGTAGTTTAGCACGTTGGAATTAAATAATTTAATGCCATCTATCCTGCTTTGAATAAATAATTATAAAACAAATAATATAAATTTTAATCCAAATGAAATTTTAGATACTGGTGGATGCGAATAATGGCACTGGCGAAATTGGCCAAATGGGATGATCTGGAAACATTTTCCAAGCTGAAAAAATCTCCTATCGGATATGAGCCGTTCGTCGACGTGTGTCTTAAATATGAAAATAAGTCTGAAGCGAAAAAATATTTATCGAGGTGTCGTGACGATATCAAAGTGAAATACTACGTCAAAGCCGAGTAAGTATATTTTTTTTATAGAAAAAACAATTGAATCATTTCATCATCAACGTATATATTTTTTTAGATTATACCAAGAAGCGTTAGCCATTGCCAAGCAGCAAAACGACGAGAACGCCATCGCTTTCATCGAGAGTAAATTCACCGATATGCGTAATTCAGCGGCTCAATAAATAACGAGACATTAAATCGTCACGACGTACATCCATTCCGGCTCTACGCTATATAATTGATCTCGTAATGTTTGACGGAGATTAGAATATTAAAATAAATCGTTGAATAATAAAAAATATTTATTCAAATATATATACAATACATTATTTGTACAAAAAAAAAAAACACATCATTTATTAATTTATTATCAAGTTTTATTTCTATACACCTATACAAAAATTGTGTTTCGTATTATTTAGTTTTAGAATATTATTCAAGATTCGGGAATGGTCACAACTTTTAATAACAAAATATCCTATTCGAATCTGCAAAGAAAATGGCAGTGTGTTTCTTTTTTAATTCAATAAATTAAAGCGTTCAATTCCGACGACGATCCGCAGTCTCTATATTAATAAATTATTTTTATGAACGGATGCATTTCTAAATAAATGTATTTAGTCCGATTATTTGTGCCATATTAATCACAATTATATTTTATTATGTTTAAACTTGTATGTAATATATAACGTTACGAATTACAGTGAATAAATAACCATTGTTTTAATTATTTTATTAATTTAATCTAAATTAAAAGCCTGCGTCGTATGTATCAGTCGCAATACGACTCACCAATGAGTCACTGGGGTTTAAGTGATTAAAAATATTGTGTCCAAAGGCACACACTTCTGAAGAATGCACTGAAACTCCAGATATAATAAATCTTCCTTTTGATAATTACAGTCAGAAAGGACCATGAATGGATAGAAAGATTTTGGAAAATTTAAGAGGTTGCCACAGAAAGCAAAGAACTGTGTCATCCGAAGGGGGTCTCTCAGGGACCCCAAGCATTTCAAGTCGAAGTGAAGGTCGATAATGAAAACATTGGATACGATTTTAATAATAATAAATAATAAGTGATGCAGATATTACCAATCTAAACCAAGGAGCAAAAGAAATTATCAATCGTATTAGTCGCAACACAGTACTGACTTCTGTTGTCACTTGAGGATTCAAATATTAGGTGGACCAGGAATTCCGCCATTTTTTTTTCGGACAATTTAAATTGAACTTATTTGCGAGATATTTATTTGAGGCAGCGTGGAGAGAATGAGAGTGGCAATGGCCATCGGATGGGGACATGAGGGATGGGAGACCTAGAAAAAATGCATATGCCAAGGATGAATCCTTGATCCTCTTAGAGTAGAAGAATATGATGTGATCTGTTCTTCGATGAGGTTGTGAGACATGGACGTTGCTGGTAGTAAACGTAGTGTTTTGAAGTATGTTGAAGATTCCATGGATGGAACATCCCAAGAATACAACCGTACTTCAACTTCTTCACAGGGAGCAGGAGCTTCTAGAAATTGTAAAATTAAGTGCTTCAGACACATTATTCGTGGACTGAAATATAGCCTTCTGCAGACCATCATGGAGGGAAGAGTGGAACGGTGGAACGGTGGTTGGGAGGAAAGAAGGTGTCGAAGCTGTAGAATGGAGTCATCAATTATATCTGAAATGCTGAGAATGCGACTATCAATGTAGATATATCATCATCATCATCATTTGCCAGCCACAAGGCTCTCACTCGCTGAGGGCATGGGCCTTACCAAACTCTCGATATATAAGCTGATAAATAAAGCTAGGCTTGCTATGTCGGAGGTCAGATACAAATTATGCGTTCAATCCGAGTTTTTGATGCCTTGGCATGTTTATTATTCAACATAGCACTCGAAGGGTTAATAAGAGATTCCAGATTGGAACTGTCTAGCACCATTCTTAACAAATCTGTGCGGCTTCTTGCCTATAAGGACGACATAGACATTGAAGCCTGGCAGGCAGTGAATAATGAGAGCACCAATAGGCATGGGACAAAGTCGAAATACATGCCCATATGCCAAGGACGAATTCTTGAACTTGAGAGTCGAAGAGTACAGTTTCGAGGCCGTTTAGAAATTCACATATCACAGCTCACTACTACAAACAATAATAAAACCAATTTGTTAGTCCGAAGAAGAACCATCCTGGTAAACCGATGCTACTTTGAACTTCAACAGCATTCACAGTCAAAATTCCTCACAAGGAAGACCAAAGTTAAGCTCTACAGGTATTTCTTCAGACCCATCCTGGCATATAGGGCTGAATGTCAGACACTAGCAAAGCAAGATGAGAGACAATTGGATATCCTGGAGAGGATTCGACGACAGGGCATGGTGTGTCTGAAGCAATTAGGAGTTGTACCGACTATACAAGGCCTATGGTTAACAAGGCGTCTTGTTCTACGTAGGAAAAGAAGACCAAGGCTGAAGTGGTTTAACTGTGTACAGCAGGACACTGCCTCATTGAAACTGACCGGAAGATGAAGCAATATGTAGACCAGATAAAATGGAGAACGGTGTTGGATGAGGCTGCATTTTTCGTCCGTAAAAACATTTTTATCGATTATTTGAATTTACTACCATCGACAAGATAATAAAAAGCTGCCACATTATTTAAACTAAATAAAAGCAATCAGAATGTCAATGCGAATTTGGACCTTTTGTTTAAGGCCGAATTGAAAACAGTTTACTAGATTTATTGCTTGGGTCTATTACAAAGGGACCCCAAATCTCAAAGAATCAGTAGACAATAAAACAATGAATATACAGTTGACGATGTCTTTTGTGTCTTCATAGATTAAAGAAGAGCAATAAAGAGTCGTTGCTACTGGGCTATCTGTGTTTTTCGATTATCCGTGCGACCTCTCCCCACCATAACCCGGATAATTAAGAGTATTCTGTATAATCATTTACCGACTAACTAAAAAAAAACAGTCAATATTGACGATTAAATGTAATCCCACAAAGCATTGATACCTATAGCCCGTTAAAATATTTATACGCAAAGAGTAATAGCCGAATTTTTTCAGAAAAATATAAAAATTCGTTTGGAAAACACATTTTTGGCATATTTTTTTTGAAAAATTGTACATTTTATTCAAGATTAATCTTATTTCACCGTAGTTGATACCTTAACACAGTAATACTCATCTAGCTCAAAATTCATTATTCAACCCAAAAATTGTCTTATTGGGTCTTTTGCATTCGATGGTTAACCCTTTGGCTGCGGAAATACGATATATCATATATCCTAATTGTGCGACATCGGTATGTATCTAGATTTTTTTAAACCCTGCAATAATTGACGTGACATTAATTACAATAACACTAATGTACAGAATCGTAAAATTCCAATTATTTTCTGATCAAACCTTGTAAATAAAGGGACAAAACAATATCTCATCTCTAATTATTCATTTAATTAAAAAATAAATAAAAGTCATTGAAACATTGAATAGAATTTCGAGCGAGAAGAATTTTACTGCCCATATTTCTCATGATATTAATTTAATTTAATTTTGCTATAATACAAAAGTATTATCGTAGATAATTATTATTGTCAGAGTAGTTGTACTTGACCGTTGCAATGAGAACAGCACGCAATGTTGGGAATCATGCCCGTTTTTGTATATGCGTGATACACCAGCGCCGACGATGGATGATCATTTTTTCCGCTGACCACCAAAGGTGACCCCAATAACTGAAAATAAAAATTTAAAAATTAATTCCAGTATAAAACAATATATATAACAGGTACCAGACAAAAATTACATTCTTGACATCGTCATTTTTAATCGTGAGCTACGTTTTGGTTATTGGATTGAGAGGGGATGAGAAGTGGGCTATGTACTCGAACCAATGTCGCAAAAAACAGTAGCCTTCTAAAGGACACGCACCGCTGGGAATGCCATAATTGAACCTAGCAGTCAAAAAGATCCCTTTGTCTGTATGGTGGGATTGTAAAGGTATTATTTATTTTAAGATTCTTAAATATGGCCTGATAACCTCGAACGATTAAAAGAAGCAATACATAGAAAAGATCCGGTATTTCTACAGCTAAAATTACCCAGGATAAATTAATGAAATAAAAATGGAGATTCATCCACTATATTCACCAGATCTATCTTCATCGGATTACCATGCAGTACTTTTTATCCGACAAAAAATTTAAGAATATCAAAGAAAGGTGAAGACGAGCCTCGATGTCTATTTATGCAAATGGTTATTCAAATTATTAGAAAAGTAGAAAAAAATGCAGCTAAATGGGCATGGGCCTTACCAAACTCTAGAATGGCAGTCGAGGCCAAAGGAACCTGAGTCTCACATGTGACGCGAGGGCTCCCCTTTCGTGTCCATACCGCGGGGACCCAAGCCGTCTTGATATGCAGTTTTTTGTAAAGAGTTTCCCTCTCTTGGTCATTGCTGGCATTGGACGTACATCTTCTACCCTGTTGGTATCGGATTTTACCCTCTCGACTGTGTCCAGGCAAAAGTAGCAGGGGTTTGTAACAGTATTCGTTTATCCTCTTCTTTAAGGCATTATCTGCTTCTAACGAATCACGAGTGACAAGTAGCGAGCGACCACACACACACCTATATAGATATACACAGGCATACAAATGCACATCTGCCCAAAACGAGTCTCAAGTATCCGATCGCAAATGATTATTAGCTCTGTCGCGCAATAGCAATCCTTTCATCATAGGGAAAGACCCCTCACTCAGAAGTCACACAGAACAAGGAAGAGGGCAGAAAGTATCGAGACTAGACCAACTATTGGTCAACAGATTAGGGTTTTCCTTCCTGGGGTATACTGGCTCTGTGGTGAGAAATCCGTTAGAGACCAGATTTATTTATGCACATAAGGATATGCGTACACATACATATTTTTTTCAGAGTATTTGTCGTCGTCTCCCCACCGGTAGGGCTTGTGAGATGATAAATAGATATTCTGAATCCCTGTGTTATTCGTAAAATAGTTATAGAGGTTAACCGAGAGAGAGTGACCGCTGGCGGTTAATATTGGCTAATTTGAGATTTTTGTATGCAATCTCGCCGTAGGAAAAAGGTTTATGACACCTTGCTATTCGATGGCGAGGTTTCGCCTTGTCTTCGATCGTTTTGAAGGCGATCAAAATATCTAAAGTAATTAACATGATACGAGTTAAATAGCGATATAAGTTGGGGCATGGATAAAACCGTTTGTTGTGAGTAATTGTTCGGATTGACTTATCTGGTCGCTGGTTTGCCCGCGGCTATGATGGATATGGTGCCACCGGACAAAGTTGGGTAGGCGAGCAGGGGGATAAATTTATATCAACCGCGCCCACAAGGTCAAACCAGGATGGCGAAACTGTTTGGTAATAACCAAAGACATATACTGCAACAAACTCGCCCCGTCCTTTCAGTTCCCAGGCCGTAGCGGCAACGAGGAAACTCATTCGGATGGAAGCAATGCCGCACCCGGTGGCTGTTTTAGACTATCGCTAAGGCGTGCAATGTTGGCCTGCCGGCCCTAAGAGGGCCCGCCCCCCGTAAGGCTAGTGGGTTAACCTGCACCAGGATTACGTAGCCAACTAATGTTAATTAATAAAATAAAAAAAAATTATCATTACTTTCCGGTTTACCTTACATTTAAAAATATGACGTCGTTGTATATTATATACTAATTAAAAATAAATACCTTTTCAGCAAAATTCTCAGAGTCCGTGTTGATTTCGAGCTCGTTGAGTATCGCCGAGAAATCGTCGACCTTCTCCACGCCGTTGCATAGATTCTCGGAAAACTTCAGATTCACAGAGGCCAGATCTATAATGTTTGACGATTTGGGTCGGCTGGATACAAGGTTGATTTTTCCGATGGGCATTTGTTCGGTGGTGCCGTAACCTCCCATCTCGTTGATGCTCATATAATGCATCTCCTTTGAGGCGAGATTGGCGAGCCAATTCTCGTGAAGGCTCTGTAAATTCCTATAGCTGTGTACGAGAATGTCGCGGACCCTGTTTCTCTCCTCCAACATTTGTCGAAGCGCCGACTGCAAGTCTTCGGTCCTCTGTGTGAATGAAACTTTCCATCCCGCCAATTCTTCTACCATTAAGCTGAAATTATTTATTTAATATATAACAAAATAACGGTAATAAATAAAATAATATATATTATTAACCTGCTGGCTAAGAATTTGCTTCTCCAGACTTCACATTGTCCGGCGAGCCATTCGGTTTGTTCCTATAATTAAAAATGTTAAATCATGAACGAACTCTAGACATGGGGGAACCCGCCCCGTTAGGAGGCCGAGACTACAGTGGAAAGGCAGAGTTGAGGCGGACGCATCTCTGTTAGGGCTTGGGCAATGGATGGAGGAGGCCCGGGACCCGTAGAGATGGCGTAATGCCCTTCAGGTGCCAGGAATTCGTTACGGGTTAGGTTAATAATAAAAAAATAATAATGATTGAAGATTATCCCGGTACCTGATGAGTTGATAGATGCTTAGCTGAATTTATTAATGCGCTAGCTAATTGCTGTTTATCTTCAGTCAATGTTTGTACAGTGGTTTCTAAATCTTCTCCCATCGAAGCAACCAACATAGTTTTTAATTCTTTATTCACCTATAATTAATTAATTACGATATCATAGTAACGAAAATATATTTAATAAATATTATTAATAATATACCTGAGCTTGCTGTTTGATTTGGTCCTTTAAATTATCATTTTCACGACGCAACGAATTAACTTCAGCTTTCATATGAGAAAGTTCGGTTTCGTATTGCTTTCTAGATAGATCCGAGACGACATCCGTTGCTATAGCGACTTCCGACGTTTTTCGCACAGTTTTTTTACAACTTTTAAAAGGAATCGGATTCGTATCAATCATTGCCATCTGCGACACGAGCACATTTAAATCCATATTGTTTTTCGAACTCTTCTTCTTGATTTGCGTAGCACTCTTGTCAACCGGTAAAATGGGGCGTGTTGCCGCTTTATAAGGTTCATACGGAACAAATTTCGGGTCTTTCGACATGGCTTTCGGCTTTTTAGTGCAATATATGATTTCTTTTGGCGTAAGATTGACCAGTTCACCTAATTTGAGATACTGCGGATATCTCGGTTCATATTTTATAGCGGCATCGCTGTTTTGTTTTGTGATTTGATTCGATTTTGTAGCTTTCACTTGCTGAGACGTGCCTTCTTCGGACTCTGCAGATTCCATTCCATCGCCGTCAGTCCTTGTTTTGGCTGATAATGTGAAAATAACAGTCAATTAATCTATAATTCGTTCACGTCATATTGCGATATATAAATTGAAATAAAATGTACTTGTTGTATCTTTAGTAAACCAATCCATTATTATGTTGCGCCGAGTAAAAGTATAGATTGATGACAAACTAATAAAACGTCAGATGTAAAGCAGCTGATGGCTTAACAGCTCAGATCACGGCCATGTTTTTTTAATTATTTTCTCAATACAATTATTAATAATAAGCGCATATAAATTGTTAAGATACCATGTTAATAACAAAGAAAATATTTCCAAAATAATATGTATTAAATAAATAATTAATTGTTAAATGTTAACTTTTTACCCTTTTGATTGTTATTACCAAGCCGGCGGTTATTTAGCTGGAAGTATGTCAATAAAACTCAGAGGAACATCAAGAATCCATAAATTTCATAAGTGAATTTCAATTTTTTCAAATATTTATTATTTAAGAGCTGAAAGATATTCTCAGTCAATAGCGAAATTACCCTTTGGCGCAAAAGGCGCATGCCTTGGGCCTCAAAAATTCAGGGGGTCTCGAAGTTCAGATCTTAAAATATAAAAGTTGGAAAAAAATGAAATGACTATCCGAACGACTCAATATATATAAATGTTCTTGACCAATCCTTCTAATATTATTGTTATTAGTTATTTTACATATTTTTTATTATATATTTCCTCGTTTATAGATAAAAACACATTTAGTGTTCATAGGCGTAACCATGGCCGCGATTTAAAAGCGTTTTGATACGTGGATGCGTTTCCATTCATTGGAACAAATTTATTCGTTCGTTGAAAAAAACAAATTAAATTGCCTAAATTTCGTTGCAAACAAATGTGTAATTTATGTATATTAGGAAAAATATCTAAAACAATATAACAAATTAATTAGAAAATGTTAGGCAAAGTTATGTCAAGGTTATATTCAATTATTATATTTGTATGACATTGTTAAGTCCTAAAAAAAATCATTTCAGGAATTTGTTATTAATGAATCTATTTACTGGATTATTAGCCGATCCATCACGACGGCTCGAAACCAACGCCCCAGGCCGATGGGGTATATTTTGTATAAAATGAATGTATGAAAATAGACCCCAAAAATTTTGCAAGAAAATTTCCCTGGCTCTCAGGGAAATTATTTTCATTTTCAGTCTTAAGCCTTTTTCGGGATCTTAAGCGTAACATGGTGATAGCGCCGATAGATATACATTTACTGCAAGCCACCGAAAGTTTAAAGGCGTTCTACACAACATAAAAATAATGGGTGAAGCTGACAGTGCAGACACGGAGGGGGCTAAAAAAATATTAAGAAATTTTTGAGGACTCGTTTTTCATCATTTTTTTCAGAGGTAAAAAAGTGCTTTGAAAATAATCTACCATTTAGGATGTTGTTGTTGATTGACAATGTGCTAGGACATCCGCCATGAGAAAATAAAAAAAATAAAATAATATTTCTACCTCCGAATACAACCTCTATTATTCAATCAATGGATCAAGGCGTAATACATACATTTGAAAAGAATTACCTATGAAATACATTTAGGCTGTTGATGGACAGAACGGAAAATCTTTAACCCAATTTTGGAAAGCTCGTCGTTGTTGGAGTTTCCTCCGCCATTTCGGAGCGCGCCAAGAACAACATTAGTTGGCTACGTAATCCAGGTGCAGGTTGACCCACTAGCCTTACGGAGGGGCAGGCCCCTCTTGCCCGAAGATCAACGACCAACCTGCATAGCGATAGTCTAAAACAGCCATCTGGTGCGGCATTGCTTCCATCCGAACGAGTTTCCTCGTTGCCGCCACGGCCTGAGAACTGGAGGACGGGGCGAGTTTGTAGGAAGCGGAAATGTGATGGGAAACGACTCAAGGAACTGTAAAGGATGTGGAAGGATTCGTGACTAGGACCATGGCGAGCCTTTACTCTCGCCGGTGGACGAAATGCAAACACAGTTTATAAAGTTGAATACATCGACACATTTATTAATTATAAATAATTATTACGAGGCAGCTGTTAGGTTATGGAATAAGCACGTGATCGAGCGACGTCCTGGTGCGCTCTCTGTCGCGACCTCTGACTTGTAGGCGAATTACTCCTGGCGGTCAAGAGTCAGAGTGTCGTAGAGGGCACCTTCCTTGATGATCCTCGACGAGGGCTGGCTGGGGGCGCAGGTTATCGACGTAGCATGCCAGTCTGCGGTCCCAAATCGTGGATGCTGAAGACGGAGTCCTGGCTGAGATCTGGTTGACTGCGCTGATTATAAGATCTGGTGTCGGAATGGTGCCATACGGAGGACGAGGAGGAGAGTCTCAGAATCGTCATGGCGAAGTAACGCAGAGACGCGTTCACGCTGCAACTGCGGGGCGGAGAATCTGCCGGGAAGCGTGGTAGATTTCCGGAACCGCCGCGGCGTGTTGCCAAAGGCACAACTACGACGTTGGTCCCAACATTAGATAACCACTGCACAGAACTATCCGGCGTTGCCTTTGGATGGCTAAGGGGCCGGGTCCAACCTAGCGGGATAGTCGCATCTACGCAGGTACAGGTGACAGAGATACTGAGAATTGTTCTGGATGCCTCTGCATTGGTTATTCTAAAGCGTACGTTTCTACAGACATTGACGTGATTAGTTCTAAGCATGCTTTAAGTCTTAAGCAGTTATTAGTTGGTCAACAGATTAGGGTCGTCCTTCCCAGGGCACACCGGCCCTGCGGTTAGGAACCCGCCAGGTGATATCCATGCTTTGTTCCGTCGTCAATCTGGAGAGGTAATCTGATTTTGCAGCAATTGGCCCTTCTACATTGATCTGGTAAATTCCTATTGAGAAGCTTTATTTATATTTTTTCATCTGTCATAGCCAGTGGCGGATTTAACCTTTGTCGCGCGCCTTAGACCTCCAAAATTCAGGGGGCCTCGAAGTTCAGCTTCCTTCCTCAAAATTTTCGCACTGCGTTTATATATTTAATTTAATTTAATCATCACTGTCAATCAAACGTCAACAATTTCTGACGAAGACATGTCTGACACAATGAGCAAAAATCCGTCAATTGATTTTGTGTCCCAGGCGTAATAAAAAATGACCGCAATTGATAAACAGTCCGCTTTTTTTTAATCTTTTTTAATAAAATGTTTTTTTCTGGTGCAGTCTATCTCGGCTGTCCTTGGGGTTGCATAGGTCACTGACTGTCGTCATGTAGCCCCTTAAATGCCGGCTATACTTAGTCGTACCGCTGAAGGGGCCTTAAATATACTTAAAGTATACTCCAATGTACCCTGATCATCATTACAATATAAATTCTATATTAACATTGTTATACTGTAATAAAATGTATATTTTAAGAATAAAAAGATATTATATCACAATAGAAATGTATTTAAATCATCTTTTAATTATTTATAAGTAAAGTTTTTATAATTTAGTTACAATTTATAGTTTATTTTATTAACTATATGTTATTTGATCACTTATTTCTTAATATAATTAACACTTAAAATCCTATTAGTAGTCCGTGAGGTCCTAAAGTTCGGGGACTGCTGCTTTACACAATAAATTTACACGTGCCGGTCTGTGGTTATCTGAAACAAGGTGAAAGTGAGAATAAATACCGTATTTTCAGTCAAATATTAAATGTAAAATGTTACCTCCGATATAAGTCCTTTATGAAATCCGATACTCTTTCTCCGATCATTACAGCTACTGCGTTGGTGTGCGGTGAAATTGGTTTCGGAACGATGCTGATGTCCGCAACTCTGAGTCTCTTGATTCCATACACGTTTAGTTTGTTATCAACAACGGCCAAAGGGTCTGTCGCTGGGCCCATTTTGCACGTTCCCATGTGATGTTGCCCGGGAATTGTCAAATAACTAATGGCGCATAACCAATAATCTTCTGATTCCATCTGATGTTGTGTGCAATTGGGAACTGGATTCCCAGCCAACGTAACGCCATATTCCGCAAATGCCTTCGTCTTTACGACTTTCATTATAAACTTGATTGCTTCCATCATTACTTTTAGGTCGTTTGGATGCACATTGTAAAAAAACTTGGGCCAATGAAACGGATTTTTATCTTTCAATCGGATGTAGCCTTTTGATTTCGTGTATGTGAGCATCGGCGAAAACGAAATACTGTCCTTGCCAATGACATCTCCATATAACGAATTGTAGAATTCTGGATCGAATCTCGATGCTTTACTGAATGCTCCGCTGCTCTCTGAAAAATGACTTCCGCCAGAAAATTGTATTTCTATGTCTGGATAATTGTCCTCTGCTAATTTTGATCTTATAAAACTTATAGCTTCAAATCCACAATAAGCCAAAGGTCCCTTTCCATTGAACACCCAATTCGCCACGCTATCGATTCCAATCATTTTTTCTGTGATACTCAAACCTGTGCGATTTATCAAAAAACCAAAACTCGGCAATAGCAAATGATCGTGTAAATTTTCACCGACGTTCAGATCTTGTATCAATTCTATGCCCAACTCTTTAAGATGAGCTTTAGGTCCGATGCCCGAAAGCATCAATAGTTGGGGCGTAATCAATGTCCCAGTCGATAGAATAATTTCTTTCCTCGCTCTCACTCGATGCACAATTCTATTGCGAACAAACTCCACAGACTGTGCTGTTTTCGTTTTTCGATCTATGTTTATTTTCGTAACTCTGCTGCGAGTCAAAATTTTGAGGTTCGATCTGTTCTTGAACGGCGACAAAAATGCTCTGGCAACGCTATTCCTTCTTCCGTTGCGAGTTGTTGTTTGTAAATAAGCGAACCCGGTTTGGTTTTCGGAATTATAATCGGTTATATCGTAACCGAGCTCTTTGCCTGCATCTAAATATATTTTCGCCAACGGCGTTCTGAAATTATAATAAAGTATACTAATCGTAACAAAATCTGGATCTCAGGAAAATGTATGGTGATAATTTCATTAATATCACATGCAAGCAAAATTCTACTGCGCATCAATAACCAACGTCTGAAACACCACACTGGTTGGGATATACCTCAAGAGCAGGTGGGCTTCGAAAATATCCGCCAAATCATATAGAAGAGCAGAGATTCAAAAAGGTGTTTGATTGCGTGAATTGGAATTGTTTATGGTACCCCATAACCGAAACCTGTATATGAACAACACTGCAATAGTCAAAACAGAGTCGAGTTCTTCAGAAAAATTTTCGGTGTTCAAAGGGGTTAGACCGGGCTGTGTGCCAGGTGATGGCGCTCTCAAATTTCGTAGAGACGGGTTTCCAAATCAGGGCCGAAACCGCTGTGGCCTTCATAGACCCCTGTCAGCGGCATACGACACAGTCTGAGTAAAGGGGACTACTAACAGAGATAGCAAAAACAAACCTCATGCCTCGCCATCTTTGGACTCCTACCCAACATGCTGTCCAACAGACGATTCGTGGTCCACATAGGCGACGAGGTTAGTAGGCTTGGTTACCTACCCTCTGCAACATTGTGCCGGCAGACCTAAGGCGTAAAGCTGCCTTGAGAAAACTATGGATAGGATACCGAGGAAGAGATAAGAAGAGATGTATTATAAACAAAGACCTCCTACACCTTCCCATAGCCAGATTGAAATCTAGAAACCCCCCATGCACATCAGCCACTCAGATCTCACTACAACATGGCGGAAGAGATGGAATGAGGCGATACTGGAAAACAAGGAGGTCATCGCAGTTCCAACCAGGTTTCTCCTACCGCGGAAAGAGTGGTGCCGACTTAACCGCATCCTCAGGAGACACGGTCGATGCGCCAACATGTTGCACAATTGGGGAATGAAAACCGAACGGAAATGCGACTGCGGAGCCCCGACACAGTCCATGCTTCACATTGTGAACGATTGCCCCCTGAGAAAACTGAGCGGAAGCATCCGCGCCTTAAATAAAGCCGACGAACAGGCTGAAACATGGCTGGAGAAGCTCGAAATCGACATCTGAACGGGCTAGCAGTCAGAGAAGCCCGCCAAAGTATAGTCACATTATAATAATAATCGGCTACCAAAAACCATCACGCTCGCCGCTCCGGTCCGTTAATTTGACCCGGTAAGAAACACCTCTCTCATCAGTAACTGGTGTAGAGGCGCGATTATCCCGGGCTAGGTTTCCCCGGCTCCCTACCACCTACCCAAAGGCAAATGCCGGGGTAGTTCATCAAGCTGCTTTCCATCACATTACCAATCCTAACAAAGTCACCCCGTCCTCCAGTTCCCAGCTAGTAGTGGCAACGAGGAAACTCGTTCGGATGGAAGGAAATTCATACCTAGCGGCTGTTTTAGACTATCGCTAATGTTGGTCTGCCGGCCCTTCCCTCCGCAAGGCTAGTGGATCAACCTGCACCAGGATTACGTAGCCAACTAATGCTGTTCTTGACGTGCTCTGAAGGACGAAGGCAACTTCAACTTGCAACAAGCACGCAGAGGGAGGGCACCCACCCGCTAGAGCGACCGAGTAAAGACCGTCACAGACTGCACCGTAGTAGCTGCGAAGTGGGATGCAGAATACAGAGAATCCCGAAGAGACAAATTTAAGAAGATTCGGAACAAGAATGGTCACGATCCTCAGACATGAGGGTGCCGACCAAAGACGAAGAATCGTAACCTAATGAAATAGACGTTGTTTTAATGAAACTGTAAGTCTTACCTGTATCCGTATTCAACGTGTAGCAGTCCATTCTTGTTATGGTTTGGGGAATTTGTTAATCCTTCCAATTTGGCTTTTTCTGATTTTTTATAGTATGGTTCAACATCATCGTATGACCTAATTGACGTTTTCAATAATATTGTATATAATAAATGAATATAAATAAATGGCACAGATATATCAGTGATAAACTTTAACGATTGAAATAAACAATTCATCGAAAAATACACAGAATATTCAATATAGAATACATATTTATTTAACTTATACATCTAAAATTACCCGGGATAAATTAATGGACTCGAATGGAATTACCATTTATTTAGATCAATGTACTACTTTTAATCGAACCAAAATTTTAAGAAAATCTTAAGGTGTTATGCAAATGTAATATTAAAATGACTAGAAAGTTGTAGATATCAAGGAAGAATATATGATAATGAATTGGTTTTGTAGTACTATATTTATTAAATAGTCAATGATGCAGTGTCCCTCTGTACACAGTCCAACCACCTCAGCCTCGGTCTTCCTTTCCTCTGACGACAGGAAGGCTTGTTAACCATAAACCTTTACGATGGATGATTGTCCCACATCCTTGACACGTGACAGGCCCAACGGGGTCTGGCCACTCTGACGACGGCTGTGACCGGTATACCCTCATATAGTCGGTATATTCCTCATCCTTGACACATGATCTGGCGAGTCTGTCTATTGGTATCACTCTTCGTTGCTTCAGACACGCCATTCCCCGTCATCGAATACACCTCCAAATATTCGTCTCAGAATTATCCACTTCGGGATGTCCAGTTGTCACTCATCTTGTTTTGTCAAATCCCAACATCCAGATCCGTATGTTAGGACGGGCCCGATGAGGCTCATGTAAAGTTTGACTTTAGTCTTCTTTGAGAGGAACCTTGACCATCTTGAGCTTTTGAAGTCCAAAGTAGAAGTTGGCACGGTTGCGATGTTTTTTATCGCTCCATACCGAATATGAGCGAAAAGAAACATCGTGCATGTGCAAGTGGGAGCGAGAAAAAATATCGTGCTGTGCAAGGACTTTGGAACATCGGAACATCGTCGAGTTTACACGTCACTTACGCGTCATTATTATTGATTAGTAAAAAAATCCAAATTATGAAGCATATGATCAATATGATCATAATCATTTTTAAAACAAATATCAAGGTATTGTTGGAGAATATATCAATATCTTGACTTGAAACGTTTGGGGTATATTTTCATATTTTCATTTCATACAAAATAGACCCCATCAGACACAACCGTTGATTTCGAGCGGCCGTGACGGATCGGTTAAGTATATTTGCAATGTTTTATATATGAGGTTGGGGCTCTTTCTACTGCGACTTTTATTTTTTGGAATCGGAATATCGCTCGTGTAGATCGAGAACAAGAGTGGGGAAAGGTTCGATCCTTGAACGACTCCAGCCGTAATCGGACGGATGGAGGAGAAGTTATACTCTAATTTTACTTTGAAGGATCGATTTTTTAAAAATGGTTGAATCAATTTTTTGTATGAAAGGGGATAACCAGCCGAGATAAGTTTAAAAATTAGACCGTTGTACCCTTGTCAAAGGCACTAGTGATATCTAAAGAAATGCACCGGATGATTTGACCTTTCCCGATAAATTTAGAAACGCGAAGAAGCTAGAGACAAGTGGAAAGACCTTGTCGAAAACCGTGCTGTTGAAGAAAAATATCTACAGTGGAAGAGCTTAAATGGGCGCACAAATATCTAGAAAAAAATAATATATCTTTAGAAAAAATTGATGATCAGCCGCAATGCAATATTATCATTATCATTTGCCAGTCACAATGCTCTCACTCGCTGAGGGCATGAACCTTACCAAACTCTCGCATGGTAGTCGAGGCAAAGGAACCTGAGTCTCACACGTGACGTGAGGGCTCCCCTTTCGTGTCCATACCGCGGGGACACGAGCCGTCTTGGTATGCGGTTTTTTGTAAAGAGTTTCCCTCTCTTGGCCATTGCTGGCATTGGACGTTACATCTTCTACCATGTTGGTATCGGATTTTATCCTCTCGACTGTGTCCAGGCAATTAGGAGGGGGTTTGTCTCGGTATTCGTTTGTTCTCTTCTCTAAGGCGTTATATTTATTTACATATATTGTATTTGCACTGTCTTTTTTGGGTTTGAACTATCAAAGTTCAATTGGGCCCCTAGTCAACCCTATGCAGGATTATGTTGACTGTAATATAAAAAATGTAATGAGATGTTGACCATTAATTTTAAGGGTATGGAAGATAGTCGTGTTTCATTTCTGATAAATTATTGGTGGCTACCCCCTTCCCCCCCCCCCCCGATAGGGGTTGGGATGTGATAAATAGATATTCTGAATCCCTATGTTATTCGTAGAAAAGTTATACAGGGTGACCAATAAAGTGGCCGCCCATTAGAGGGTGACCAATAGAGTGGCCGACCATTGGATAGTTTAGTAAAATTTTTGTATGGAATCTCGCCGTCGCAGAAAGGTTTCAGACACCTCACTATTTGTTGACAAGCTGTCGCTTTGTCTTCGATCGATTTGAAGACGATCAAAATATCTAAAGTAATTAACACGATACAAGTAAAATAGCAATATAGATTGGGGAATGAATAAAACCGTTTATTGTGGGTAATTGTTTGGATTGACTTATCTGTCGCTGGTTTGCCCGCGGCTATGATGGTGCTGCCGGGCGAAGGAGGGTAGGTGAGTGGGGGATAAATTGATATCAACCCCGCCCGCGATGCACAAAACACTTTTTATTCGCCGGTCTCGTATGATGTTGCAAAGAGAACAATGTTTTTTTCTGATGGAAAACCGAGATTATTTTAATTACTTCTACATTATTTATTAATACTAGTGAATTGTCGTAAGCCGTACTATTCGTCAGGAAGTGCCTTGAGGTCTGCAGTTAATTTAAATGAATTATGTTTGGACACATAGCCAATTAAAAAAAATCTAGTATATTTTTTGTTGTTGTTTAACCTCGTTATTAAAATAGCATTAATATTTAATTACTAATCAGTTAATATATTCAAAACCTACACAGGCTAATAATCTACTTCCTCGTGCAAAACTATGTCTTTTTTTTATTCATATTAATCATTCTTTAATTTTAGTCGTTCTACTGAAAATATGAAAAAAAAATTGTAATCATCTGAAATAATGTTCTAAGATTATTTAATGATGTTACTTTGCTTTTTTATTCATACTGAAATAGTTTAACTTTTAATCGTTGTGCAAACCATAATATTAATAAATATATAATTACCATCCATCATTGCCATCCGCTTCTATTTGATCCCAATCTTTTCTATTTCCACGCGTATAAGCCATCAGGTTTATCACACTGGACCCACCAACTGTTTTTCCTCGTAGAGGGACATCTTAGATCTATCGTCCCTGTTTATTTTTAATTTGTTTAATTTACCACATTTCTATTCCTCTTATTTTAATTTTACCGTTTTGTTTTATACCTTGGCATATCATCGACTGTGGTTCCATGGAATATCCCCAGTTATAGTCAGTATTTAGCATCATGCCCGCCGCAATGGGAATATCTGTCATTAAAGATTCAGTCTTTCCAGCTTCTAGAAGTAAAACCGACCATTTTCCTTCTTCGCTGAGACGGCTGGCCACGACACTTCCAGCTGATCCAGCACCCACCACTATGAAATCGTATTCTTTCTTTGGTTCATTATTTGCTGAAAATATAAAATTAAATTAATTAAATTAAAACATTAATAAATGGTAAAAAATGATTGTTAACACTATACAGTCCACGCGGTTACGCGATTTGTGTTCAAATAAAATTAAATATGACCCTCACTGAAAAGGTTTGAGATCTCTGAATTATGGTCTAAAGTAAAAACAACACATTTGTTGTGTGATCGGCCACTAACGTTCGAAAAAAACATAACACAAGCTGTGTGTAGTCGCCCACTAAAGCGTTGGCGGAACGATCGCACACATGTTGTGTGATCGGACTGTATAGTGTTAATTAATCAGTCGAGTGTTTTTTTTTATCTAAGCAAAGAAGTTAAATGTAACTTATTAAATACGAACATATCGTTTTATTATTCTTTGTTTTTATTTATTATTAAAAAAAAATAGATTGGTTTTTCTCTAATATTAAACTATGAAATTTACTGGGCAAAAAAAAGTAAAATTCGTGATCAGATATCATATATAAAGTACCGTTTTTAACCTAGCCGTGCCGATGGGGTATATATGGGATTCTTTTGATCATTCTCGAATAACTCTTTTAATATATATATATACTAGATGTCTCAAACTTTTCGTATTTATCTAAAAAAATATAAATAATCATTGACCTTTATTGTCCGCAATTGCGAAATATAATAAAAACAACAATGTTGTTTTACAATGGCACGGGTGCGATGTTTTTTTATCCATTAATCCATTTTTTTTAATGTCAAGGTGTTGTCGAAGAATTTATCAATTCTTGACTTGAAATTTTTGGGGTCTATTTTCATACATTCATTTCATACAAAATATACCCCATCGGTCAGCGGCGATGGTTTAGAGCCGTCGTGACGGACCGGGACATTCACTACTATATCAGAAGTTGTTTTATATTGTGATATAGTATTGGAAATACAGTTTTTCACGTCAAATACACATTTTTTCAAATCAAATGCATCCTTTTTCAAATCAAATGCACCTTTTTACAAATCAAATACACCTTTTTACTAATCAAATGCACCTTTTTACAAATCAAATGCACCTATTTACAAATCAAATATACCTTTTTAAAAATTAAATAAAACATTTAAATACGTTTTTCCATTAATTACGTTTTTTTCAGTTCCTTCAAAAATGTAAAAAACGCGTACCACTGTATTTATAGAGTACCCCGAATTTACGTTTTCCCGCTAATTACGTTTTTTTTACAAGTTTGAAGAGTTACAAATTTAAATTTAATTTAATTAAATTTAATTTGTGAAAAGGTGCATTTGATTTTTAAAAGGATGCATTTGATTTGAAAAAGGATGCATTTGATTTGAAAAAGGGTGTATTTGACGTGAAAAAACTGTAGTTAAGCGGAAGACAACCACTTCAGAAGATCGTCTTTTAAAAAGTTCTGCTCAAACAACTGATTTAAAACTGCAGTGGAAATAAGAATAGGGTTCATTAGAAATAGAGGAACCGAAGTCAGGGTCGAAACGGTACGGAGAAGGCTCAGGGAAGATGCTTTATGGCAAGATCCCCGGCTAAAAAACCACCCCTCCTGAAACAAACGCACACCAAAAGACTCCAATGGGCAAAAGTTTATCGGACCTAGACTGAAGATAACCAGAAGAAAATTATCTTCTGGGATGTAAGCAAATTGAACTTGTTTGACTCAGATGGCATTCAGTATGTAAGAAAGAAAACAAGAGAAAGTTTGACGAAAAATATACCAGGTCAACTTTGACGTATCCAGCAACAGGAAAAATGGTTTTAGTATGCGTTTCTTACTATGGAGTTGGATGTTAAGTTTTCGTCAATGGAACCGTCAATCCAGAAGTTTATAAAATAATTATTAATGATAACAAACGACTGGATCTTCCAGGATGATTCTGGACTAAGCCATCGGGCTAAAACGGTAAAAGACTGTTTTTGTTTAATCATTTACTTTGGTTTAGTAAAAAAGTATTTAACATTTCTCTATCTTATTTGCACCTTTTAAAGATTTAATAGTAAAACTTGATATTTCAACAATGTCATGGCCAGGCTTTAGTCCTGATTTAAATCCCATCAAAGATTTATAGCAAATGATGAATATAAAAGTCAACAGAGAAAAGCCTGCCAATTTATAATCGCTAAAAACATCAATAACAAAGGTCTAGAATGAAGAGATAAAGCAGAAACAATAAAGAACTTAGTGGACCACAAAATATTTTTTTCTTTTAATCTTATTTTTAAGCATTTTTCCTCTAAATATTTTAAAAACATAATGTTAATAAATGTTCTGTGTGAGTTTAAACTGAATCTTCAAATCTTGTTAATTTTTGTAAATCTTTATAAAATAATGTAATCTAAACACGTCTATTTTTTGTTAATGCAGAATAACTTTCGCAAATTAACCCTTCCAGTGCGGGGCGCATAACGTACATGCGCATACAAATCGTGTCCAGGGTGTGGCCGCATGTCGTACATGCGCAGATTCTTTAAAACTCTAACTTGTCGTTACATGTAAACTAGACCGATGTAAGTGATAGTGTTTGTTTTAAAAATCAGCTAATAAACACAGCTATCAATAAATATACAACATATCACAAGAAAGTTATAGGAACCATAATATGTAAATATGGAATAGTAACGATTCAAATCGCGAGGTGTCTCATTCAAATCTCCGCAGTAGTATCGGTGAGGTATCTCGGCTCAGGGGTTGTTAAGGGTGTTCCACGTACATTATGTTCCACATACACGTGTACGGGTGTACTGGTATAAGGAAATTGCATTTCGCATTTTTTATTTTGATTCGTATTCCCATTTTTTTCTCACTTAATCTCTGTTTGAGCAATTGATATTTTATTCGGTTTATTATTACGAAAATAAAGCGAATCGAGTTTATTTTTTTAGTAGAGATGGAAGAACATATCCTAATCAACATGTTTGCACAAATCTCTTATAGGAAAATGGTCTAATATAGCGGGTAAACGGTGAATACAAATTTACCTCGCCAAAAAAATAATTCGGTCCAAAACGGCACCGCACTCAGATGCAGAATCGTGTTAAGGCCCGCAGCATTGAAAGGGTTAATCGCAAAGCCGACACAGATGCATAATCTTGAGATATTCTAAGGATTTACATGACCGTTACTGTATGTTATTCTAGAACTTGAAGAATTCATGATAATCAACAAGTAAAAAAATGACTGCTATTTACCTGTAGATGGATATTGTTCTCTCAAGAAGTCGAATAAATCCAAATCGTTCACAACGTTGTATAATTTTGAAGTACCTTGTTTCAATATCGATAATATGTATGAAAAAATGTCAGTGGTTTTCACGAAAGCACTCTCAACATTGTTGAATATTACACTGCTATAATTTATTTCGACCGGTTCCGTAAGATAATTTTGATAGTTCAACAAATTAGCACTCACAAAAGAAACATTGAAATGCATCACGACACTAATTACTAAGACTATTCTGTTAATTTTCTTCATTTTATTTAATTCACCTCTAGATGGTTATTCCTCTTCCAAACCATGACTACAACTGAAGAATATTGCGGTGAGTTGGGTGCATTTAACAGATTCGATTTCTTTATTGACGTTTTCTAACGCACCGACACTCAATGCCATCGAGGTCGTATTAATATCCCATTTAAAATTAATTTTAGAACCGTAATTTATTAACAAAAAAAACAGTTTGTTTATAAAATGAGTGTATTTTTATTTAAATCATATACGCTGGTTAAACTTACCGTGACAAAGTATTAGGGGGACCCAAAAGTATTCAAATTATTTTTTGGTCATAAATTTTAAATAAAAATCTTAAATAGTGTTCAACCAAATAATTTCCATCATTATCTAACACGTTTTACCAGCGTTAAGGCAGTTGTTCGATTCTCTTTTTAAAAAAATCCTTCGATTTTTCATTGAAAAACTTTTCCAAGACCTTTATTATTTTATTTTTTTATAAATTATTCAATGTAAATTTTCACTTTTCGCAGACGATTTAAAAATATTTCGATCTATTATTACTTCCAGTGAAGATGCCCTTTCTAAAGCTGGATATTGATTCTTTTGCGCGATTGGTCAATACTAAATCTTCTTCCGGTAAGTATTAGAAGTGTCAAACAATGACATTTTCTAGATCAAAGATCCATCATCTTTAATTTACAGACTTGTAGACGTAACTCTTCCTAAGCAATCGTCCTGTCAAGTATGTTGGGCTTCGTCTTGAGAAATTCTCATCACATATGTAGCACCTTAGTCATACGAGTGCTATACGATGCATTGGTTCGCCTCGATACCTCGAATCAGGTTCCATTATATGGGCACCTTATGACGCCTCGAATTCCCTCAGAGTAGAGAATATACAGAAGAAATTTCTTAGGTATCTCTACATGAGGGAGTTTGGATTCTACGCAAGTTTATACCCCAGCGCATGGGTACAGGGCTGCCTGGGGTATGTAACTCTCGAGAAGGTCGATTTACTTGGCAAAGCACTTCTTCAAGCTGTTGGTTGGCGCAGTAGATAACCCACTTGAGTTGCCCTTATAGGCGCCACCTCACTACTATCGAGCTCGTTCGTGTGTGCTTTTTCTCCCGCCAAATGCCAGGACTGCTCTCAGAAACTCTCCGGTAACCAGAGCTATTACTCTGCTCAACCACTTGGCCGAATATGTATATATAATTGATGTCAAATATAGCCGTTTTGTTGATGTTTTATATGAGATTTTATAATTCTTTTCTTTTCTTTATTGTAATATATGTTGTTTTTCATGTTATTATTATGTTTTTGTGCGTTTCTTTAGATTTTTTTTTCATAAAAATTCTTTTAACCACTTAAAAGCCAATGACTAATAAATAAAGTATAATAGATAAATCGTACTAGATACACTATTGGGGTGATAAGTTGGCATAGAGTTTATTAGCGTTAAACATACCAAATCTAGGAAAGTATAATCGTATATATAAAATATAGTGAGTAAACTAAAAAGGGACCATATCGGAGCAAGGGGACCATAAGGGACTATCACGGCCACTTGCCACGACCCTCTGACGAGCCATCGTGGCAACCATCGCATCTAAAGACCCCTTGGAAATACAGGCGACCTACACCCGAGAAGCCAAGGGGAAAAGGTTAAGGGAAAAGAATCTCGCTCCGACCTGGCCGGCGTAAAGCAGGGATGGAGGAGACAAGGTCCTGGTGACAGACGGGGTCAGGGGACCGCCTTACTACATTGAACATAGTCTCTTTCTCAAAACAAAACTCCGGACACTCCCAAAGAATGTGTTCCGATGATTGTTCATTGAAGTCACAAAACTCGCAAGCCTGGTCATCCCTGAGGCCCAGCCGATGAAGATTGGCGTTAAAGGAGCCATGTCCCGTGACAAACTGGGACACGTAGTGGTCAAGAACAAACGAATGCAGCTTCGCTCGAGCTAGTACATTGGGGAAGAACCGGATACCAATTCTGCCCGTACTCTCAATGGATCAACAGGATTGCCATGTGTTTAATGCATCACTATGGAGTATCTTCTTGAGTGCGGCTTTATCTAAATCTTCGCCTTCGGTCAGGAGAATGTCCTGGTCCCCAATACGTGCTCGATAGCCACGAGATATCTAAGTTGAGCGGCAGAACGCCAGCTGAAAGTCCTATAGGCATATAGGATTATTGTATAGAGCCCACTTCTCATCTCCAGTTACAATTCGCCGCAAAAACGGATCGGCTTCATACCGAGACAAAAGAGATGTGCAGATGATACGCCGTTGATTGAGCGCCATCTCCTCAATTCATGAGGAACCCAAATTCCTTTCCTGTACAAATTTCCTATGCGACGAAGATAATCCTGAACTGTAGATTATGGACAAACAATCTTTAATGATAATTCCTCAATTGTTTGACGAGGATCCACCATCGCCTTCAGGATATCTAATTTGTGGGGTTGTCCTTTTCCTGTTACATCTTTTAGTGTTTTAACACTTTTACACACCGTCTTTTTCTGAATGTAAGACACTTTCTTACTTCCTTTTTGGTTCAAAATACGTTCTTGGGCTTATTATTTCAAGTAGAATAAGTAGATTTATATATTTTCATTTAATATTTTTTTGTAGGAACATACATAGGAATTTGTGCATATAATATGTACATTTTTGGTACTAAAGGTACTAATATAAAGGTATTTAAATTTATTCGAATGCAGTCAAGACATCTTCTTCTGGAACATCCTCATAAATTATCAAATCCTGAATTCCGTTCTGATTTTCTACAAAATCTATTTGCTGTTGAATCAATGGCCCGAATGTCTCGTGTCCTGCAATATAGCTATCCTTAAATAAATATTTCATGTCTAAATAGCATTTTCGTAGTGCATTGAAAACACAACTGTCAGTTATATTATCCCATGAATTCTTCACCCAATTCACAACTTCTTGTAAGCCATGCTTCACAAAACTTCCACGTACATTTTTCACATTATTTTAACTAAGGCTTATTTTCCGGTTATTACTAAAAATCTTGAAAATTACGCTAGGGCTTATTTTTGGGAGATGTCTTATTTTCGGAAAAAAACGGTATTAACAAAACTTACATACTGAAATTTTCCATTACCTTTCGGTCCCCCTAATATGTTAAATTATATTTATAGCAGAGTGAATAAATGGTAATAAATTCTATACATATTTTAAAATATTTATTTACCTTTACTGAAACGACTAACATCTATTTTTGTGCCATTCTAAAAAAATATTTTAGTATCCTTGGAAACTCCGTCCGGTAATAAAGGCCATTGCTCTAATTAGTCAGCAGTATGTACGATATTATATCGCCCAATTCTTGTGTCTATGAAGTTTTATTTTTATCTAATCGATTAGTAATGGAGACTTGGTAGAGCGTCATTTGATGTTAGAAAACATCTGTTGAATATTGATGCAATTGGTCCAAACAAACGACACGTGTTATTTTTTTTAAAATGATCATTTACAAAACAACGAACGGTATCAAATATTTTTAAATAAAAAGTTTATGATAAAATTTCAATAAATAAAATCTATATTTTTCTCTGGAAGGCATTTTTTTTATTTTTCTCATAGCGCGACCTAATTATTCTTACTACTACAAGGCCTCTTTTTAAAGTTGAAATTGGAAATTCTACATCAAAATTTTTGGCTAAAATTCTGTTTGAATATTAACCGTTTCCGCTGCGATCACACGAATACGCGTGAAAAACAAACGGTCCAATTTCCGCGCTCACACGTATCGGTGTGAAGCCAGATCACAAAAGCGTTTTAAAATCGATTTCGGGTTTTCACACAAATGCGTGTTTTATATAATTTCCCGATTACTAACTTAAAACAAAAAAATCACAGTTTCAAAAAAATCAGAAGTGACAAGATAACCTGGTTCATGGTTCTAATCATGGTTGAGACGGAGGCGTCCTCTAGGTGGCAAAGATCCGCCTCAGGGTTAATAAGCCACTTAAATAAATCATCATCAACGTCATTTGCCAGCCACAAGGCTCTCACTCGCTGTGGGCATGGGCCTTACCAAACTTTCGAATGGCAGTCGAGGCTAAAAGAACCTGAGTCTAACACGTGGCGTGAGGGCTCTCCTTTCGTGTCCATACCGCGGGGACCCAAGCCGTCTTGCTATGCAGTTTTTTGTAAAGAGTTTCCCTCTCTTGGCCATTGCTGGCATTACACGTACATCTTCTACCTTGTTGGTATCGGATTTTACCCTCTCGACTGTGTCCAGG
>JAGXCT010031558.1:0-11972 GCA_022495035.1 Philopotamus ludificatus
CTAATTGCTGCAAAATCAGATTACCTCTCCAGATTGACGACGGAACAAAGCATGGGTATCACCGTATAGTCCCTGGCGGGTTCCTCACCGCAGGTGACTCTCGAAAACTCTTAAAATCGTACTAAGTATAAAAGTTGTAACCAAACTGAAACGGAACTTGATGGATAAGATGTGTCACCACAATTTTGAAAAGAAAAAATATTAAATTACTTTATAGGCGGGGGCGGCTTATTATGTATACGAAAATATATTTATTATATTTATTAATCTGGTTGTTGCCTACGCGAACTAGTGCAAAAGCATTGCTTGCTCATCAGCGCTGCCGGTGTCGTGTATTGGACAGATGCGGGGCGGTAGATGATTGGGGGGGGGGGGTTAACCAGAACAGATCGCTTTTTTAGTAACTCTACTTTTAATCTTTCTAATTGGGTACAGTATAACTCTGCCGTAACTTTCCGACCAGTTTTTAATAATTCATAAGGAATTATACCCGAAGCTTCCCACCAAAACTTTTTTCAATGATAATATTGGCCGAGGAGTTGGCAGAAGTACCTGTTTTGGAGATACCCATGGTTTTTTTCTTCTGGCATTACTGTAAAGGACCCATTTCTCATCTATCTCCAGATATAATTCTTCTGAGAAATGGATCTGCTTCGTCTCTGGACAATAAAGATGCACAGATTGTTATGCGTTGCTCCAAGGCCGTTGGGAAGAGATCGTGCGGTACCCAAATTCTTTGCCTGTTTTTGCCCCCAACCTTTTCAAATAATCTTGCACAGTTATTATTGGACAGCCAATGTCATGTAACAATTCCTTCACTGTTTTACGCGGATCAGCTTCCATGAATTTAGACCGTCATCGTCAATTTTGAGGGATCTTCCTGTTTTTTGGTTTGTCCTTTAACTCCCTATCACCACTTGTAAACTTTTTAAACCATCTAAAGCACTTTCGCAGTGTCAAAACGTTTCCATAAATATCGCAGATGATCTGTGTAGCTTCTTTCGGGAATAATCCCTTATCAAATAAAAACAGCATGAAATACCGCAAATGTTCCTCTTCAATCTCACGCTTCTGAATTTTTCTACTTCAAAAATATACCAAATACGACGTGGTAACTCAATGGCAACCGATGGTTTTAAAGTGGCACAACAGAAAAAATGACATTTCTTTCCGTTTTGCCTATTTTTTACATAGTCGGTCAAGTGGTTGAGCAGAGTAATAGCTCTGATTACCGGAGAGTTTCCGAGAGCATCTTTCCTCATATTTGGCGGAAGAAAATACCCACCCGAACCAGATCGATGGTAGAGAGATGGCGCCCATAAGGGCAGCCTCTTTTCTCGAGAGTTACATACTCCGTGCAACCCTGAATCCATGCACTGGAGTATAAGCTCGGGTGAAATCCAAATTCCCTCATGTAGAGATATCTTCTGTATTTTCTCTAATCTGAGGAAATTCATAAATAAGTTTATTATTTGCTTTAGTGTTTTTAAATATACTACTCGATTTGCTTTTAACATGTTTATGAAATAATATTGTATTATACAGTCAACCCTGCTATATAGAGCGGTATGTGCGACAGTCCCTCTTATAGTGCTTCCTTCTAAATCGCTATTTTCTACAAAACGCTCAATTTTCACTCGCGTAATAAATGTACTACTTAATATATACTAAAAAAACGGAATCCTAATTTATATATAGGTGCTTAGTCTTCTATGGGATGGATTTCTATAAAGTTCTCCACATCTCGGTGCTATTGGAGAGTCGACTGTATTTTTAATAAAAAAAAATATTATAACATTATTTTTTTTACATTCAATTGAATGAAAAATTGTAAAATATTTTCACGCATATCTCTGAAACATATCTTTCATACAATACGAGTATCACATAATATTATATTGTGTCAGAATAACTTTTTTGCCGAAGTAATCATTCGTAATGTTATAGAATTGTTAACATACATTAACATATTTCTGGAGCGAGAAAGGGTTTATATAAATTCAATGTTTTTGCTATTACAGTATATGTACATATTAATATTTATATTATACTGAGAAAACATGACATGTTATCATCTCATTGTCGAATAATATGTAAATCAATCCATTTTGAAAATTATTGATATATATAATATAATATATTATTCATTAAAAACTGTATTTTTACGGTTTTTATTATAAACAATTGATTTGTATTATTATTGTTGTATTCAGATGATTCATGTTATTGTTATATTCAATTCCAGTGAATTAAATTGCAATACAATTTTTAATCTACATCCTGAATTGACTTGTGGTTTTTTGGCGTCATGAATTACTCTAGCGCTCGCACCACTGGGATTCAAACAATTCACTCGTTTTCCTATTTCCACTTGACTTGATCCCCCGGGACAACACCAAAAAAAATATTTTCCCTTTCATCTCCACTTAGATATAATTTTTATAAACAGAAAAGCACTCTATCTGTTTGACTTTCAACGCTTCGTCTTGTACAATTTTAGATAATCACCGCATACACAAATAATCACTTATCAACCCGATTCCCGTACACTGCGGAACAATGGATCGAAATCTATAGAGTCCTAAACTTCAGCTTCAGGTTAATTACTCAGTAATTTGCGTTAAATCAATTCACCTTCCAGACAATGGTGAGAGTTTCGCCGTTTCCCAAACTGTGCATTAACAACGTGTTCTCAAACACTGGCTAATTTCTTTTGATGTTCGAATTTATTATGTAGAATGTGGTCGCACAAAGGCGCCGCCGCCACCCCTATCCCATTCATCCGAGCGGAGAGGGTTAAAAAATGTTCAAAAGAAAAAATCTCATTTACGCCGCGATCTCCGCACCGCCAAAGATTAAAAGATTTGCAGTGGACTTCATTTATTGCGAATTTATTGCGGGGGATGGCTGAATTTTCATTAAAATCGGTATGCGAAAAATCTGCTTTTCCGTCTGTCTGGAGTCGGATGCTTCCCGTTTTATTTTTGGAATGAAATTCATACGACCGCGACACGTGTCTTTAATATAATACATGGCGGAAACATCTCAAGGGCAAATATTTAATACAAATTATATGACAAAGGTATCTGCGTCTACGCTATTGACAATTTTCTTATCGAAATATTAGATTTTCTCGGAAAATCGTATACAATATAAGGCAAGGCGAAGAGTAATGACTTTTTTTTAAATAAAAAAAAAATGTTTCCGCAAACTGTAATAATAAATTCTATATACACTTAATTACAAGGTCAAAATAAAATCCCTTTATCTTAAAACACGGTTAAAAATCAACTTATTTGCTGCTTTGCTAAAATATAAACAATAATTTGACTGCGAATATTATTCTTGCAGGTGAGTTGAGATTAATAAAAAGTAAAAAAAACGCTGTTATTGTAATAAACAACGAATAAAAATTTCAAACTTAACACTCAAAGACCCGGTCCCGCGTTAGTGCGGAAATTTTCGTAAGCGGTAAACACCCGGTCCCGCACTAACGCGGGTTCACACGAAACGTGTTATCTAATGCGCTACAAAAGGCCTTCTTTTAAAGTTTTATGAATCGACACAGTTTCATTCATTGATCTGCATGCCCTTTGTAAAATATATGACATATGTATTTATTTATGGTTAAAAACTGTCCTTGAGATAATAGATTATTTAGATCGAAAACTTTCCAGTACTTACACATCGACTGTAACGAATTTAGATTTTTGTTTATCCATTCAACAAAATAACTTTTTTGGAATATTTATGTGGTACAACCCGTCACATCCTTTATTACAAAGCTAAAATTACCTACATACTACATAAAGATATCTATTTGTTTTTTATCGTCTAAAATACAATAAATCATCATTTTCACAGCTCGAAAATTTTATTTCTTATCTAAATATTCTAATAATCTAATATAAGTATACTATACGTATAATACTTCTTATTTGACCAAATTATCTCCAATAGAAAAAATACATAGCATTATATACCATTTTTTTTTTTTATTATTTAATTTTTACCCTCTTAGCGCCTGTGTGCACCGCACAATCTGGCCATATGGACGGCGCGACCCTGTTGTAATGTATTGGGGATGCATGGTGCAAGAAAATTGGGTGTAATCACAAAACACAGATTAGGGATTTTTTAAAATGATTAAAATTTTAATCAAAGAGCAAATGCTTTAACCTTTTTCACTCTGGATATTTTTGATCGAATCTACGTTCGTATTAATTATATGTTACTAAATTTTTATTGGTAAAATAGAAAAGGAAAATCCGTGTGGTTTGATCTAAGATTTTCTATTTATTAAAACGACATTTTTTCATAAATATTTTGCTAATAAATCATTTGGGCCAATGCATCTGGCACACAGTGTAGAAAAGGTTAAAGATGCAAAATGTTGATATATAGAACATCTGATCAAAACTTTAGATAAATGACTATTTCTTTTAAACCCAGCTATCTTTGTTCTTTCCAATTAGGCACAAGTTATTTTTTAAAAGCACATTTTTTTTCATTTTTTATGAAAAAAAATCGCCAAACTTCATCCCTGAATTGAATTTGAATATTTTCATGCTAATCTCGTTCTAGTTTTACTCTGAACCAATCTTCTTCAGTTATTCGGATGTATTATTTTTCCATGTTTTCCATGTTTGCGAATTATCACTACACTTTCTTTATTTCTTTCTCTTTTAGCCACCTGCTTAACTAGATTTTTTTGTTTCGAATTTTCTTTTTAATACTTGACTTTCGAATCAGCAAGCTGATCTTCTTTACTTCTTCAAGTCCGACGTTTCACATTTTTAGAAGATAAACAAAGTCGTAATTTAATAGAGCTGATTTTATTAATTTTCGCTTAAAATCAGCAATCAGTTTTTTTTAATTAGAGTAGTAAAAAGTATATACTTTGAATAAAATACAGTGGAACCCAATTTCTACAGTCCCGTTTCATTTTAATTTATTAAATACCCTATCTTACGTTTTATTTCCCGCAATTTACGTCTAAAATATTTTCTGAAGTTGGGGAAATCGTCATATTCACGAAAGCTTGCCCAGCGAAGAACTCCCCGATAAAAAAAACATAAACTCGTTCCATCCAATTCCAAAGAAAAAGGGATATATTGAGGACCTTTAAAGACTTTTTTTTTTAGACTTGACCTAAGACAAGAATAAATCTTCCAATCGATTTAAACCATCGAAAGAGCTTTAAATATGGGCTAATAATACTATAAAAATATTTTTTAATGATTTCGATCGGTTTTCCTCTAATTACGTATTTTTTGTCAGTCCCTTAAACGTAAAAACTGGTTTTCACTGTAATTATTTTTCTTCATTATTCCTAATCCTAAATGGTGAATACTACTGACGACCACATATTTGTTCTAAATCTAAAGATGTAAGGGGGGATGAGTCTCTTACACATATATTCCCCCCAGTGTCAAACCACGACACTGGTTAATTTTTAATTTAATTCAGTTGGATTATAATGTAAATTATTTGTATTATGATTATTTATTTGACAAAGAATAAATGGCATTAAATTAATTAATTCCAACTCACCAAACTAAACTTAAACACTGCGATTATTATTCTTGAAGGTGAGTTGAACAACGAATTTATTTATTTATGTGACTACGATGGATGGATGGCATAACAGAAAGATTCATTGAAAGAGTCATTCGCCCATATAAAGATTCGATAAAGATACTAAAGATGCAAAAGTAATGAGTCTCTTACACATATATTCCCCCCAGTGTCAAACCACGACACTGGTTAATTTTTAATTTAATTCAGTTGGATTATAATGTAAATTATTTGTATTATGATTATTTATTTGACGAATGATAATAAATTAATTAATTCCAACTTAGCAAACTAAACTTAAAGACTGCGATTATTATTCTTGGAGTTGAGATGATCAAGCAAATTATTTATTTATTTGACTACGATGGATGGATGGCATAACAGAAGATTCCAAAGCGTCATTCGCCCATATAAAGATTCGATAAAGATTTTAAAGATGCAAGAGGAATAAGTCTCTTACATATATTCCCCAGTGTCAAACCACGACACTGGTTAATTTAATTAATTCAGTTGGATTATAATGTAAATTATTTGTATTATGATTATTTATTTGACAAAGAATAAATGGCATTAAATTAATTAATTCCAACTCACCAAACTAAACTTAAACACTGCGATTATTATTCTTGGAAGGTTGGTTGAACAACGAATTATTTATTTATGTGACTACGATGGATGGATGGCATAACAGAAAGATTCATTGAAAGAGTCATTCGCCCATATAAAGATTCGATAAAGATACTAAAGATGCAAAAGTAATGAGTCTCTCACACTAATATTCCCCCCAGTGTCAAAATACGACACTGTTTTTATTTTATATTATTTCAGGTATTGCCTACATAAATATTTTTATAAAAAACGGAAATAATGATAAGAATTCCTTGAATTCATAGTTTTTGACGGATCCGACTACTAACTTAGCTCAGTCGCAGTTAACTTACATTATCGATATAATATGCATGTTACCTACAAGACATAACACTGGTTAATAATATTATTAATTCTAAGATGTTTTTACAAAAATCCGAGTCCTTCAATATTTTAAATTGCTCGTGAATCAAAATAGTTTTTTTCTCATTTGGATGGCGAATTACGTATTCTCTTTCATAATAAATTCTCCATTATGACTAATGTATTGTTTCTATAGCTTAGGTTTCTTAGTGAGAATAAACACATTTGTGCTGCCTTGAGCAGGTGTATGTACCATTATGGAAACTTTAAGCACACATACTTAATTCTGAAATATTTACATGGGTTATTGTTGGCTTTGTAACGCCCTCCGTGTATTAAACCATGAATACGATTTTTTCATTTCTCTCAGGTCAATGCTATCGTTATGCGAATATTAAATCTGACCCTAGTGACCCGTAAATTTGGCCCGAACTTTAATGAAAAAAAAATAATAATGTTAAGTGTGGTTTGAGTTAAGTACTCGAGAATGTTAAAAGGTATTAGGATGCCATAGAAATTCGCTCTTAGATTTTCGGCAACTAAACCGCATCAAACGACGATAAATACGACAGATTTATTTTTTTGCACGCTAAATATTCTATTTTTTATTAGCAAAACTACTCTGCTAATTTTGGACGGCATAAAAAACAGATTTAACCGTATGTATTCCATGCCATCAGTGGCATAACCATGACCTCAATAATAATTCTTGGAAATTTCTGCGTTGCATAACAAAATTCTTAATGATTCTGAGAATTGAACCGATTTTTTTTTTCATGAAACACCCTTGTGATTTAAAAGAAAATTATGTAGATTTCTGGACGCCAATTTTTTTCCAGTAGATAAAATTTTAAAAATAAATTCCCGCCAGTATGCACCGAAATGAATACATTTACATAAAAATTCAATATATTCCCGGCCATAGCCCGTTGCATGGATTGTTTCACGCGAATTTCATATAAAATAGGGTTAACCCTCGAAGTGCTATGTATATACTACGGTGTACGTATCATTTTTTTTCAAAAATTCCCGAATGTCGACAACGCTTTCTCAACTATCCCATATGAAATTCTTCACCATATTTACGAGTGGATCTCCCCGTTAAGTTTCTTGTCCCTGCGCTCCCGGCCCATTTGTGCGGTAAATCTATATTTATATATATGAGAGCCTTATCCCTTATCTCGTACGATTTTGTATGAAGATAAACTATGCCCCGCTAAATGTGGCTCATATCCGCCTAGCTGGATCTCTAGCTATTCACGTTTAATAGCGGAACCCGTGATCCCTCGTATATCTTATCTGGGAGTTCCAAGTGACACGAGCTGGGTGTCTCAGAGACTACGTTGCCGGCTCGTAGTCTCGAGGACTCGTGTGTAAAGTGTTACAGTGCAGTCCATAAGGGATTAAACTTTTTTTTTATTTTCCAACGCATCGACAACAAAAAAATTAAACTTTTAATCGTTTCAATGCATATTTTATTGAAGATCTTAAAATTCTGTCAATATTTTGTGCAGTAGATGGGGAAAAACTGAGCTTGTAAATATGCGTTTGTCTGGTGTCTGTTAGAAATTTAAAATCGTAGTAAATGATAAACACGCCTTGTTCTTAGAAAGACTCAGAGTTTACAGGGAACAATCTCCACAACATATATAGTCTTTGCATTTTTTTTGTTCTATTCTTTCATTCATTTTTCTCGAACATTTTTTTTAATATAAATCAAACATGTCACAAACTTTTCGTATTTGTTTTAAAACGTCGAAAGAATAAATATTATAATTAATCATTAACCTTTATTGTCCGCAATTACAACAAAAAAAATAAAAACAAAATTATTCTCTTCTGCAGCTATGTATTTTCTCGCTCGCATCCGGTACTATGTGCAAAGTACGTTAAATATATCTTACGCGTTATACGGGACTGTTTATGACTATAAGTCGCGTATACTTCGTATTTTCAGAATTCTCATTTTGTTTCACCCTGCTGCGTTATCTACCTTACTCATTCCTACCCTCCGACCTGCTTGGCCATGGCCCTACCTTTTCGCCCTCGATAAGGGTGCCAGATCAACGTAGAAGGGCTAGTTGGTGCAAAATCAGATTACCTTTCCAGATTGACGACGGAACAAAGCATGGATATCATCGTATGGTCCCTGGCGGGTTCCTTGCCGCAGGGCCGGTGTGCCATGGGAAGGAAGACCCTAACCTGTTGACTAACTAATAACCGTTTATGACTTAAAGCATGTTTAGAATAACCACGTAGAGGAATCTAGAAACAATTCTTTGTATCTCTGTCACCAGTAATTGGTGTAGAGATGCGACTATCCCGGGCTAGGTTGACCCGGCTCCCTAGCCATTCAAAGGCAAATGCCAGGATAGTTCATTGAGTCGTTCCCCATCAAATTACCGCTTCCTACAAACTCCCTCCGTCCTCTAGTTCCCAGACCGTAGCGACTACGAGGAAGCTCGTTCGGATGGAAGCAATGCCGCACCCGGTGGCTGTTTTAGACTATCGCTAAGGCGTGCAACGTTGGCCTGTCGGCCCAAAGAGGGGCCTGCCCCTCCGCAAGGCTAGTGGGTCAACCTGCACCTGGATTACGTAGCCAACTAATGTTGTTCTTGGTGTGCTCCGAAATGGCGGAGGAAACTCCAACAACGACGAGCACGCGAAGAATGGCAAAGTAAAAGCCATACGAAATCATCGTCATAGGAGAGTGTTATACTAGTTATCTATACAGGCAACCCTCCTAAAACACGGTTGATAGATTCTAAGAAAATGCCGTGAAACTGAGTTATATGATAGTCAGAGTTAGTACAAGACGGAGGATTAAGTTCAGTGAACAAACGGGATATCCCAAAAAATAATTATAACTTTTTTATATAGTTTTTGTTCGCATTTAATTAATATTTTAATTGTAAAAGAATCTACTCAAAATCTATAACTTTTCTTTCTGTTAACACTAAAGTGGCCGCTCAAATTACCGAAAACTTGCGCTAGGGGCCGATTTACCTTTATGTTGACAATGGGGATAAACCATAACACAGATTTCATTTAACGTTTGGGAAAAAATCTGGCATTCGATACAACCATTTATGAGTATTATATTACCTATTTTAATTTGGCAATTTTGTGCTCGACTAAAGCGTTAAAAAAAATAAAAGAATTGTGAATAAACGAGAAACTATATGGATATGTTATCGGATAAAAATTGCGTGATGATGCAGCATATGCATCATGCGGTCATCAATGATCGAACCCGTGATGATGCAACATATGCATCAGCGGCCACCATAGTGTTAACAGTTATCTGTTATTTTGGGTTTTGTTGCATTCTTTTTCGATTGCGGCTTTTGATTCTTACACTTTAACTCTTCGACGTTTTCTGGCGTAGACTTTATTCAAGGTATCCCCACAAGAAAAAGTCTAGTGGCGTGTCTGGTCTGAGGATCGGGGAGGGTATTATACGGGGCCTCTTCGTCCAAGCCTTCTATTTGGAAGATTCTCATCAAGATATGCTGTTACATCGCGATGATAGTATGGAGGTGATTCGTCATGTCAGAAATGAAATTCGCCATCTTCACTAAAGTCTCCATCTTCAAGCTTCTAATCATTACTATCATTTGCGTCATCTGTCCTCCTTAAAATTTCTGTAATTTTGTCTTGTTTTCTATTCCTTAAAAGTTCGTTGTGGATCTTTTGATATTTTTAAATCACAATTTAAATTTTCGGCTTCCTTTACTATATGGGTCTGCAATCAACAGTCTTCATCACTGTTTTTCCTTGAAATCAACTTGATTCACAACTTCTAAACCCATTTTTAGCAAAAAAGAATTTCTTCGTCCATCTAATTCGATCGATTTTGCAAGTTTTAATTTACTTTATGATATAAAAACCACCTTATGATTTTTTATTTTTACTAGCAATGGCCAAATCTTTGATTAAAAATTTCAAAACCGAGCAAAATCGTGTTAAGGAAAGATTCCTTGTTTTCCACTCAATAGCAAATAAAAGGAGTCTTTATAATAAAAAAAAGAGGGCACATCAAGTCTGTTTGGAACACCGTGGTATACCTTACTGGTATCTGGGGCATAAAAATATATATTTCTTTGAACCTCGAATTTCATTCCAGTAGTATCACTGCAATCTGACAAATGATGATTAAATGATGATTCAGATGATGGATCTAATAAGTCAAGGTTCTTTATACATTTGTATAAAATAATTCTAATAGAAAAAAACAGATTCTCGACACTATACTATAATATATCAAGTTAATTCAGAATGTACTCTTATGGCAAATCATTGATTTGTCGAATCCAAGGAAAACTTCGTCACAAAAAATCTCGCAATGGTCACCTTCGTCTGTCATGAGACCTCGAACGAAAATGATAAATCCATACAATTAAACGTATTGAATTAACTGATAATTCAAAATGGGCGTTCTGACATATATATGACAAGTTTTAATCAATTATATATTATATATTGCCAAATTTTAATTTGATATAATATGCTTTAAACAGTCCTCACGACGTACACATCAATCGGCACTCAGATAAAAATAAAATTTAATTTAACATTGTCATAATTCTTGCTCATTACATATCACAAGCAAAGCCATTTATTTACATTACAATGACATTTTAAAATATTTTAATTAAAACACATAATGTGAGTCAAAAACCCTTACGAGAAATGCTGATCAAATAAAAAAAACTAATGAAACCTGACTAGTAATGTACACGGAAATAAATTAAATATACATTTAAAAGGTTCCACATCGCTGATACACTAATGCAGTAGAAAATTTAAAGCTATGTGACGAGCACAGCGATTGTTGTTACCATTTCTCGATATTATCATGAATAACGATATATCGGTGTTCAGCTTTCACGTTTTCATTCAGGGGTTATACTCATATTTTGCCAAAAACAATCGAATTAAAAAAACCAATTCAGTCAGCCATGTACATTACATATGTATTGCACCATACCAGTGATGGCGAAACTTTTAGAGAAGTGGATAAATTTTTGTTTATTTTTTTTAATACTGGCTCGTGGGTCAAGTCAATGGCATCATTTGTAAAGGAGGTGGAGGGGGATTTTCATTTCCAAATCAATAATGAAGGTGTCAAGAATCGTCATAAATATTTTAATACTTTCAAACACCAAAAGCATAAGGCCCAATACTTACGTGTTCGTAAACATTTTGAAGAACCCAATCTCAAAAAAAAATATTTTATCTAAAAAATGTTCATACTTTGAGATTTTTATTGTTTCATAATCTAAAATATGCGTAGATAGAGATAGATAACAGTTGGCTGAGACAGGACGCCAACGTGGCGTAAGCGGATGTTAAAGTTTTAATACATTTTATCCATTTCCCTGAAGTCTCACATTAAATCACGTTTACTATATTGTACGAATATATCTTTTTATGATTATTTT
>JAGXCT010031559.1:0-12277 GCA_022495035.1 Philopotamus ludificatus
TAAAGACGAGGAAGTCAGAGAATAGTGAATGATATTTTTTTTATAAAAATATTAATATATAGCTAGTTAAAGAATAATTTAAAATTAAAATATGTCATAAATTATAAAACGAATATAAATATTCGTACAAATGACCTCGATCCATGCTTTGATAACACCTGCAAGTCGAGTAGTGCAGATGAACATTAAGAGATTACCGATTATTAATGGTTTTCAATCCCATTATTAGTCGCAAATCGGCTATATAATTAGAAATAGTTATGAACAAAGATTAAGTATAATAATATTATTGTTCGATCTGCGATTAATTAAACTAAACTTATCGATCCATCACTCTAATATAATACCAGTTACACTCGGTTGAATCAATATATTTCAGCAATTTAAATTACGTCCGAAACGTGAAAATTTAAATATTAAAAAAAATCTCACGCAACTAAACACGCGATGAATAAATTTTTAAAAATACTATACATTCGAGCCAAGGCACTCGTGAATGGAAGCGTAAAATTAATAATCTCTAGAGAGCTGGCGATGAAAAATGTACATCCAGAAGAATTTAATACATGTATACATACGTAACCTGTTAGCGAGCCAATGATATAAACTGCCAGTCTATGTATATATCGAGTGTATATGGGGTGATTGCCGATTTTATGTTAGGCATTTATATACACAGGTGAATGCCAGATAATCAACGCCGTTTTAAATCGCATAAATATCATTTGAACATATTCCGAGTGAAAATATTTGTATTGCAATAATAATAATACGCGCTGATTGCCCGAGGCGCGTATTTTCATGAGAAACATTTAATTTTTGCTGAAAATCTCGTCGGCAAACTACTGATATAGAGTTAGCAGGTGTTCCGTTTTTATTCAGACAAAACCAGATCCAGCCGCGTCTGTCTGAATTTAAAATTAAAACGAGCTTCGATATGTCGTTGCGATTTATGTAAAACACACAATATATTAGGGGGACCGAAAAGTAATCAAAATATCCTCGATGAGCTATGATTGTAAGTTTTATTTTTCGCTTAATTTTTTTTTACCAAGGGGGAAAGATGTTGAGATGGTTAACAATAGAAGAAGCATATTTACGTCATTGTATGGCATTTTTGTTCGATCAAAGAATGCAAACGAAGCAGTAAAAAAATACGGATACTCACGGGGATATTCTGAAACTAAACAGGTGTCATCGGTGGTTTAAAAATGGAAATAGGAATCTCAAAGATGTCAAAATTTAGAAGATAATATCCTGAAGGCGATGGTGGATTCAGATCCTCGTCAAACAATTGAGGAATTATCATTGAAGATTGGCTGCCCATGATCTACAGTTCAGGATCGTTATCGTCGCATAGGAAAATTGTACAGGGAAGGAATTTGGGTTCCTCGTGAATTGACGGAGACGGCGCTCGATCAACGTCGTAACATTTGCGCATCTCTTGTGTCTCGGTATGAAGCCGATCTGTTTTTGTGACCAATTGTAGCTGGAGATGAGAAGTGGGTGCTATACAATAATACTGTACAAAAAAAACAATGGTTTTCTTCCGGAGAAGTACCTGTTCCGACCCCTCCACCATCATTAACAATAAAGAAGGTCCTTGTTTTGTGTGTGGTGGGATTTTTCTGGAATTATACACTATGTGTTGCTTGAACCCGATTAGAGCTTATAAAAAACGATCTAAAAAAGAGCTAAAAAAATTAGTAATGTTGGAGAAGTGAAAACGTCCTTTTCCAAAAGATTTCCATGAAATTTTTTTTGGTCTTTTTTGCTGGCAAAGAGTATTAGAGATTATTTTGTTATTAAAAAAATGATAAGTTTTAATTAATTAATTAATTATAAAATATCGATTGGCGATCGCTGGTATGCATGCACTGTTCGCGCACGGCTGGCATATTGGCGCAGAATTCTCGTTTGATTTATTTACGGTCAACAATGGAGTGCAATTTCAAGTATGCGAGATTGACGCCAGCAAACACACGGCGACGAACGAAAAGCGTATGTATACACGCTTCCGGTCTAACATGTGCTGCATCGGCTTCCGGCCCCACTCTAAACTTTCGTCTAATCCGACTTGCAAGTTCGCAAACTCGACTGCACAATTTGCTCTCGGGGCGATCAAACGTTTCGTTTCGTTGAATGCCAAATTGATTACGGCATAATTGATATGACGCGCGTTTAAAAATGTTGGGCGTCGCTGTATTTACGTTTCGAGAATTCGAGGGTGCGGTTAAGCCAGGTACATTTCTCGCGTTTAACACATCTGACATAATTCAATATAAGGGAGAAGGGCGTCGGGTCGTTTCATTGCGACGTTAATTAAATTCTAATTTTCAGTGGCACACATCAACATCGCCAAATACATTATAACACTCGAAAACTCCCATTGTCGGGAGGAAACACATGTCTGTGCGCTCCACACATACGACTGACTTATTTCTGTAACCGAATATATGTAACGTTATACCTAGAGATAATATCGATGTACGTAACTAGCTACAATGTAAACAAAGCACCAATTTTCACCTGATGTTCTACGAATTAAATTAATCTATTATGAGCTTTGATTAAGTCGTTGTTTGTGTATACAGTGCGAACAAATGAAAATTCTGCGCATAAAAGCTTTCAAAACTGCGCTAAAGAAATTAATTATTACATTATAAGGTTGGTATCTCTACGTATTTTTATACGCGACCTTGCGATTAAGTATACACCTAGGCCTCGTATAACACGGTTATATGGTTCCACAAAAACACCGTGTTATGTAATACAAATCCATTATGAGTTTGAAATTCATATAAAATTATGGTTTGCGTTCCGAAAAAATATCCAAAGTTAGTTAATTTCATTTATTTTTTTAAATAAATAAATCGAGCAATATACATTTACGTATTTATGAAAAAAAAAACATTAACAACATATAATAGATCAGTCATTCAACATCGCTATCACTTACAATTTCATATGTTCGACTATTTTTCGAGATTGGTTGTGAGTTTTCATCGTCAGAGGATTCCGGGTTATTTTTGGATTTAACCTTTAAAAATTCTGTAATAAGCAATTGTCTGCTTTTAGCGTATAAATCGTTATAAGGGGCCAAAATCTATTGTAATACCCTCTTGAACTTCAAACTTCTTACCGGTATAGGATGTTTCTGCCAAAAAAATGTTCCTGTGTATCCAGCCAATCCCAAACGTCATTTTGTATTAGAAATTTGAATCGCTACTAGCTACTTATACCTTTGCTTTCGAGTCATTCATTGTCGTAGGCTCAGCCATTTTAACCAATCCTTCTTCATTCAACGTGCGATCCTCCAATATGTCTTCGATATCTTGAATATCCATATCATCAAATCCTTCTCCACCAACACCACGACAAATGTTAATTGTTCCCTTGGTATTCAACTTCTCTTGGTGAACATTTTTAGCAGGTACTACTTCCACTTAAGATTAGGTTAGGTTATGTTAGGTTAGGTTGGGCTAGGTTGGGTTAAGTTGAGTTGGGTTGGGTTAGGTTGGGTTAGGTTAGGTTGTTTCCGAGAACGCGGTATTAGTGCTGGCCGGAATACCGCCAATAGACCTTCTGGCCGAGGAGCGGAAAGAGCTATACGAGCAGCAAAAACAGGAGCCGAACCTAAGAATTTACCGACCATCGAAAGATTGCCTTACTCTGTCTCATATTAAGAAAATGCTTAGGCGGACGGAACTCCAAAGGGGAAATGGAGCCGAAACCCCAGTTCCAGCGATCGAACCGTAACTCAAAATCGCCAACATGTAGGGTTCCATCTCTGCCAGCTTCTAACTGGTCACGGATGCTTCGGAGGGCCACCTCCCACCGAATCGGGAAAAGAGGCTACCACGGAATGCCACGAATGCCGGAGAGGCGGTGGATACAGCCGAACACTCTATTGCAATGTCCACGCTTCACGAAAGCCAGAAAGAGCCACAGGAGGAGACGGTAACCATGAAACCGTGCGAAACTCCTCCTCGGCAAAGAAAGGAACAAAGACGCTATCCACGTTTGCAGGATGATGATGCTGACTAAGGAGGAAGCCGAAAGGCAGACGGCCGCCAAACAACAGCCGACAGCAAAGGATAGCAGAAGATCCGATTACCAAGGGGCAGTAAAGGTAAAAGCTTTTACCCGAAAGCCAGCCACCCACCATGCTGAATATCTAACGACAATACCGTGGTGGTGGTCGGAGCTGGAGGAGGGGTTTTAGCTGGTAAAAATCCAGCACTATCTCCTGAAGGGAGGTGTCTTTTGAAGATCTCCCTCCTCCAAAAGAAAAAAAAAAAAAAAAAAAAAAAAAGGTTAGGTTAGGTTTGGTTAGGTTGGGTTAGGTTAGGTTGAGTTGGGTTGGGTTGGGTTAGGTTGGGTTGGGTTGGGTTGGGTTGGGTTGGGTTGGGTTGGGTTGGGTTAGGTTGGGTTGGGTTAGGTTAGGTTAGGTTAGGTTAGGTTAGGTTAGGTTAGAGGTATAAGAACAAAAAAAAATAAGAATAAATAATAATAAAATGAGAATAAATAAGAAAAAAATAAGAATAAAAAAGAAAAAAATAAGGATAAATAAGAATAAATAATAATAAAATAAGAAAAAATAAGGACAAATAAGAAAAAATTAAGAACAAATAAGAAAAAAGTAAGAATAAATAATAATAAAATAAGAATAAATAAGAAAAAATAAGAATCAATAAGAAGAAATAGGAAAAAATAAGAAAATATAAGAATAAATAATAATAAAATAAGAAAACAATAAGAATATATAAGGAAAAAATAATAATAAATAATAATAAAATAAGAAAAAATAAGAATCAATAAGAAGAAATAAGAAAAATATACAAAAATACTTCACAATTAATAATGCCGTGTTATGTAAAACCGTGTTGTATAAAACCGTGTTATACGAAGCCTGGGTGTACTTTTTATTAAAATTTATCAAAGGTTATTATTAAAATTAAATCATTTTAGACAAAGCCAGTTGGAAAATAGTTTTAAATGAATAATCAATTTAAAAAAAATAAAAAACTAAAGATAAATCGTACCTGTGCGTGATTGAGTCGTACTTTTTTGAAAGGTAAGACGTTAAATTTGGATTTTGTAAATCTAAATTTATTAACTAATAAAACTAAGTGATTTAGAATCATGCAACTATATCATCTGAAGTTAGGTTTAAGTTGCATTTGTAAATTTTCTTCATGCATAGTCAAAACATTTTCGCATTACAACTTAAACCGGCTCTTTTGGAACAGCCTCTATATCAGAGATTTCCAACCGGAACCAAGTGAATCCCTTGGGGGTCAATAGAAGTTTAATAAAGGTTTATAATATTCCGGGGGTCTATTGAGGGTCCCTGATATTTTTATTCTGTTTTAAAATTTTTATGATTAATTAAAAATAAATTATAGGGAGAAAAACATGAACCCTAATCAAAATCGAACAGTTACTTGTTTATTATTTATTTATTTGGCTACTATGATTGATTGGCATAACAGAAAGATTCCAAAACGCCATTAACCCATATAAAGATTCGATAAAGATTCTAAAGATGCAAGGGGAATGAGTTTCTCACTCTCCCCCCAGTGTCAAACCATAACACTGACTATTTTTTTTTAAATATTATTTCCAAAATGGACTTTGAAAATCGAAGGAATTTTCAATACAATAAATAATTTAAGCAGATTACTGTTATCATAAAGAAAGGATTGATGTTTAATGACATGAAATGTACACTGACACTTTAAACAATTAAGATATCAATGCCGGTTATAAATATTTAAAAAGTTTAGATACCTTGCCTTGGATCATAAATTCTTCAGAAAGCGACACAACAAATATTGATTATTCGTTGCCAGAAGAGTTAATTGAATTAAAAGAGAATTTGTAAATTTAATAAAAGCGAGCAAAATCATTGCATTAATTTTTTCTTAAAATCAAAAATGGTTTTTTTTCTTCATATTCTTTGTCAAATTGTGGAATTATTAGAATTATGATTATATTGTATTATATATGTAATAGAGAAAAATGAAAGGGATCGATGTAAGAAAAGATTCGGAACCCCTGCACTATATGCATTTAAATTTAATTTATTTAATGGTAAATAGATGGCATTAACGTTAATTTCAAAGCGCCAATTACTCATAAAAGTGTTTAATAAGATTTTTTTTAAATACGGGAGTAATGGGTCTTTCTCACTCTCTTTCGCTAGGTTAAAATATCCATTTACTAACTTAGCTCAGTCGCATTTATCTTACATAAATATAATAGATTGTTTTATTTACAAACAATGGTTAAATAAATAAAAAAAAGTTAATTGCCTGGGGAGAGTGAACGCATTATTGATTAATTGCATGAAATAAATTGATATGTCAATTATAATAATTATTATTTGATTCTCGAAAATATTATCCAAAATAAATATGAATGCATCATTTAAATTATAAAATAATGAAAAATTTCATAAATGTTTATCCATTCGTTAAATAGCTAATTTCTTACTTGAAAGATTAACTCTGAAAATTGCCTAATTAGAAGATTTGTTGAATTCCACGATAAGGGGGTAGACATCATTCAAAATATTATTTTAAAAGCTCGACCAGTGACATTCCCCTTAAATATTTTTTTATAAAACTTCATTAAACTTTCGCTCAAGAGCTCACCGGGTATATAAAACTCGGTCGAGAAAATACGATTATCAACTTGAACCCTTTCTGCATCAATTATTTTCGAACGGGGGTTTGTTCGCCACTTTTGGAAAAGCGACGTCAATACTCTGGAATGAAATGGAATTTGCGTGTACCTCGTCGAAATGCTGATCGCCAATGGCACGCAAAAATATTGGGCGAGCGAGCTTCGCATCCATTCGTAGGATGTGATGATTTGCGAAAGTATACAAAATTTAACTCGAATTTATTTCCAGGATACGACTTTGTTGAGTGGTGTTGTCAGGTTTTGGATGTTCATAAATTAAGTTTAGAAACTAGGGCACACGTATACCCGAAGGCTTGCGAATCTTATTTTCTACGAAAATTTCGTCCGAATAACACACTATATTTTTTTAAACCTTTGCATATTATATTTGCAATTTAAAGTGAGATAAGAATTTTTCGACGCACGTAAATCGCGAAAATAGATATAATTTTTTTCGTACATCAAAGGAGAATTTTCCTCCTTTGAGAAATTAAAGGCAATTTCCGAATATATAAAATATCATATTATCATATTCGTTTTTGATGTATCGGTATTAGGCAATCTAATATAAGATTTACGGTATCATTTCTTCATCTTTGGATATTTACTCTCATTTTTGGAATCAGTAAATACTACAACGCAATCAATATTTTTACCCCACTAGAGAAATTATTGAAAATAAAATTGTAACATTGATTCATTTAAATCAGAGCGATACAATTTTTCAGATGCTGAAAATATATGTGTACCTATTTCGAAGAAGCAATCTCTATTCTGGCTTTTATTTCTCGGCAGTGGATTTAACTAGCGTCATATTCTCAAACTTTTCCAGTTGTTTTCCGAACAATTTTGATGAGAAACGAGTGAAAAATCAATTTTTCCGCCGCTGGTTTCCACGTGGTATACATCCGGTGTAGATGTGTATTAAAAAAATGGACGTGGCTCGTTACAGCGGATGGGGAGACGTGATGTACATGGTGCAGAGGCTCTCTAGGTGTAGAGAGCGAGTTTATAACAAATGTCTTTTCGGAGGCGAGGTTTGTCTGGCAAAGTTGTAACTGGGAGCTTCCTGGCCGCCCGCCAGCCGACAAACGACCGGTTCTACCCCCACCTCCCCATCCAGCAGGAAGACTTTCAGCAAATTGCCTGTGAATCCCTTGCATTCTCAAGATTAAATCTTCCAGAATATAACGTGTAGCTCATTAGAGAAGAAATTAGCGACGAACGGACGGCGAGTTTTGAGCCATAGTCTATTTAAGTCTCTTTGATGGATCAATCCTTTGGCGAGGATTTGAAATGATGGATTTGGTTCAGTCAGAAATACCACAACTGGGTCAGAATAATCGATTCTTGAACTTTTATTTAAATTCTTCTGCTCCGTGTCCCACTATGTTATCCAGGCCGATGGTAGCCAATGATGTAATTGAATACCGCGAGTTAATATGTAATCTCTTGCTGTTCATCTATACTACTTTCCGTGCAGGGGTTATCAAAGCATGGATCGGGGTCGTGCATTTGAATATTCCTAGCCATCATGTAATTATAGACAAATACAAAGTAAAAATATAGTGATTTTTATAAGGAATCTTATATTATAATTATTTTTAATACAGTTTTTTCACGTCAAATGCACCTTTCTTCAAATCAAATGCACCTTTTTATAAATCAAAAGCACCTTTTTATAAATCAAATGCACCTTTTTACAAATCAAATGCACCTTTTTAAAAATCAAATGCACCTTATTAAAATTTAAAACATTTAAATACATACAGTTACGTTTTTTTCAGTTCAGCTAAATATGTAAAAAAAACGCGTTTCTATCATCTTCTGGATTACCCGAATTTACGTTTTCCCACAAATTACGTTTTCAGTTCCTTCAAAATGTAATGCTGGCGCGTTCCACTGTATTTATAAATTTTTTGAATTTACGTTTTCCGCTAATTACGTTTTTTTTACGAGTTCAGCTACAAACATAAAAACGGGTTCCAAATATTTAATGCAGATCTAACTTGGTTACGCTTTCCCACTTGTGCAAATTTTTTTTAGTTCCCTCAAAACCGTAAAAAGCGAGTTCCAATATATTTAGTACCCCGAAATTAAGTTTTCCGCTAATTACGTTTTTTTTTTGTCAGTTCAGCGCAAAACGTAGAGGGCAAGGTTCCACTATATTTAATTACCGCGTTTAATCGAATTTACATTTTCCACTTATTACGTTTTATTAACGGTATAAATTTGAAAATCGCTTTCTGGACGTTCGGAACATCGTACCGGATGCGAGTGAAAAACATCGTTGAAAACCAGAGACTGAAAAGATAAACGTAATTAGTGGAAAAACGTAAACTCTGGGTTAGATTCGAGGTACTAAATACTATGAAACCGTTTTTTTGACCCTGAAAAGAACTGACAAAAAAAATGTAATTAGTGAAAAAACAACAAATTCGAGGACTAAACAATGGAACGCGTTTTACGTTACGAAGAGCAAGTAAAAAAACAATTAACAGGAAAACGTAAAATCGAGGAGTTAGTCAATTACTACATACTATGGAATCCGTTTTTTACATTTTTGAAGGAACTGAAAAAAACTGTGGCCAATGAAACAATAAGTCCGGGGTTCTCCATAAATTTAAGTGGGGCATACGTTTTACATTTTTGAAGGAACTGAAAAAACGTAATTTGTGGAAAACGTAAATTCGGGGAGTTCTCCATAAAATGCAGTGGAACGCGTTTATTACATTTTTTGAAGGAATGAAAAAGGCATATTTGTGAGCAAATTCAGGGGTTCTCCATAAATACAGTGGAACGCGTTTATTACATTTTGAAGGAACTGAAAAAAACACAATTTAATGGGGAAAACGTAAATTCAGGGGTTCTCCATAAATGCAGTGGAACGCGTTTTTTACATTTTGAAGGAACTGAAAAAAAAACATAATTGATGGAAAATGTATTTAAATGTTTCTTCGGTACCAGGTGCATTTGATTTTTAAAAAGGTGCATTTGATTTGTAAAAAGGTGCATTTGATTTATAAAAAGGTGCTTTTGATTTATAAAAAGGTGCATTTGATTTATAAAAAGGTGCTTTTGATTTATAAAAAGGTGCATTTGATTTGAAGAAAGGTGCATTTGACGTGAAAAAACTGTATAAGTATTTTTTTTAAATTCAGGTTCGATATAAAAAATACGCGAATTTTTTCCTGAGACTCAAATATTCTCTAACCGGAAATTCAATATTAAATTGGTCCTCTTTAAATTAGCATCCATCATATACTTGGGCCGATGTTTTTTTTATTTTCAGAAATAAGAACAATTCGCTGGGGACATATACGACGAATATAGAGGCATCACAAAGTTAGTGTTTTGATCAAAAGCGCTTTCCACATTTTTCGTTTTCCGATTTTTAAGTAAATAACGCTGTGCACACTAAAATAAGGAAAAATCACTATAAATATGATGAGATTATATCAATGGTATCATGATAAAGATTTTTAATAGACCCCCGCGTCGTTCGAAGGGGGTCTATTTAAAATGTTATATAGACCCAAAGCATTCTTCATTAATATATTGACTCTTTTTAAATCAATCAATTATTCTAAGAATACAAATAGTTTTTCTTAATTAATTTGAACGATATTTGATATTTGCCGGCACATCGTACCGGATGCGAACGAGAAAATGCATCACGCAACAAGACAACAGAAGCGAATATTGTTGTTTGTATGTTTTTTCGCAATTGCAGACAAAAACTGACAGTGATTATTTATAATATTTATTCATTTGACGTTTTTTAGACAAATGCAATAAGTTTGTGACATATGGGGTTTTTATTAAAAGAGTTATTCGAGAAAAACCAAAAACTTGAGGTTCCTCATAGACCCCATCGACACGGCTTGGTTAAACGACCATGCTTAACCACTTCTGTGGTCAACCTCTTGGAAAAAAATGGGTAATTGTTCTCGAAGATCAAATTACGACACGTGTCACTCAACGCGCGCGATGCGTTCTCTAGACTGGTGGGGGAATGACCCGAGCTAGATTCGGGCAAATCACTTAAAAAAAATTCGTGTACGTTGTGCCCGAATCCAGTTCGGGCAAATCAGCGGTTGTCAGCAAAATACCTATCCGAGTTGTATTCGGGCAAATCACACAAGGGGTTAATGTAAAAATGTTGAAATTCTTTTTATGCTCTAAATATTATTATTCATTTTCATTGATATAAATGATTCTTTCGATTTATATCTTATACAACTTAACCCTTATCTAGATATGTTGATATAATGATTTTATTTATATAATCATAAACTATTGGGATGATATAAAATGTACTTATTAATATTTTGTTTATTGTGCATTTTTTATAATGATCTATACTAATGACATTAAAAAAACCAAAAACTGGATATTAAAGTAGATTTAGCCACATTTATTTCCATTTCCTATCCAGATTAGTGTATTATCTTCAATACGATCTCATTGTGGTTTATGACCACTCTCCTTTTATCATCCAGTCAATGGTTTATCATGCTTTTTCATGTTCATGTCAAATTCCCTTTAAAATACCCTCGAAATTTATAAATATATAAAAATAATGATGAAAAATCCCAATAATTGGGATAAGAGTATCTTTTAAAGACAATATTAGTGAAGAATTAACTTTTTATTCAAATTTCGCGTTCATTTTTCCAATACACTACACAAATTTTATTGAAATTTCTAATCTTTCCCTGGCGGGTATGAGAACACGCCGGATGTAATAGATTGATTGGTGTGTATTCCACGAGTCACTTCCCATGTGTCCCACCGGTAAGATTTATAAGTGCTATCTGAATATATTTAAGCCGTGGCAGATTCTGTGCAAAACAAACATTGGGCGTCTCTCGCTTTCAGGTAAATTATGGGACACATCATTTTCATCGGATTTATTTTCGCGACGGTAAACTCTTGCCATACGCCACCGAGCGCTTTTGACAGGCTATTTAGGGCGCAAACGATGCATAATTTTCCCTAAAAATAAATTTAAATATTATTTAAAATTTCGATTATGAATCAATGTACAATTGTTTCTTGAGTTTACAGTCTAACAACGTCTAATTCCATGTTTGTTTTATTAATTATTTGTTAAGTCTAGACTGGCGGCAAATAGTGGCTGCTTTAATGAATAGTGTGAGGTGTGTTTATCCCCGGCAAACAATACACTATTTACATACATAATTAGGGTATATATCATTGTCGATATTATATTATCTACTATTGAATTGGAATAGAACGATTTTAATTCTAAATATTCGAATAGTTTCCCTTTTGTTTTATTCAATATTTAAGGAAACCATTTTCGTATTAAAAGCGTGCGATGTAAAACGGGATATTTAGCTGCAAAGCATTGTTAGGAACTAAAAAAGGTTCAATAACCGAATACACATTTAACCTAACCGTGCCGATGGGGTCTATTAGGGACTCTTTTATTATAAATCCTACATGTCACAAACTTTTTATAAATATTAGGGGTACCCATAAGTAATGTCGTTTATTCGATGCGCTATCTTTAAAATAGTCTCCTTTAGTCTGTTAGGCAGTAAGGACGTGTTATAAGTTT
>JAGXCT010031561.1:0-28105 GCA_022495035.1 Philopotamus ludificatus
AATGTTGATCTCGAGTCCTAGTTTCTTACTTTCACAGATAACTTTTTTGAGCAGACGGCCATTTCTTCTTCGTTTATAATATATCTCATCTTAACTCTACCTTGGTATCTCGCCCTCAATTTTCTAAAGGCAGCTTTACTCCTTAAGTCTGCCGGCACAATGTCACAGAAGGTTGATTACCATGTTCGGGGGGTTAACCTTACGAAGCCTGAGATAGTTCTCATTGCCTTGTGTAGCTCTGTATCTATTGTTGGTGTGTGGTGACTGTTTAGTCATACAGCCACGCAGTATTCTGCCGTGGAGTAGACTAGCCCCATCGTCGCGGTTCTTAGGGTTGGTTGTGTTTATTCCCCAGCCAGTATTAGCCAGTTCCCGTATAAGGCTAACCCTGGCTCTGACCTTCATTGCTGTCTTCACAATGTAGTTCTTGGAGCTAATCGAAGGTGGCCCCGAGGTATTTAGGGCAAGGGTTGTTTGTGATTGGGTCCCAAAAGTTATTTATTTGATTACGATGGATGGATAGAATAACAGAAGGATTCCAAATCGCCATTCACCCATATAAAGATTCTAAAGATGGAAGGGCAATGATTCTCTCGCACTAATATTCCCCGCAGTGTCAAACATCGAAACCGGTTAATTATAATATTATTTAAGTTGGATTGAAATTTAAAATATTTATATAATCACATATTTATTCAACGAAGGATAAACGGCAATAAATTAATTCCCACGCGCCAAACTACCTACATGAATATGTTTATAAAACATGAGGAGGTAATAAGTCTCTTTCTTCTAACATATCACCTGGCTAATGCTACAAAGAATTCCATTAATTCATAGTGTTCGTCGAACACCTATACGAATACTAACTTAACTGAGTCGCGGTTAACTCACATTATTTGGTTAATATACATTCTCAATTGATTACATGTGGATAAATTTTATAATTTACAGATGTCGGAATCGAACACGATTTTAATTAACGTAGGTTTGGGTTGCTTAAGCGTAATTAAAGACGGCGAAGTAAGACTCGTATATGACAACAAAGGACTTAACACCATCCCGTCTGCAATCACCTTCAAGGGAATTCGTGACCTGTGTGGAGGACTGTCCGAACAAAACCTATCGACTAATACGAAGAACACCATATCATGTAATAAACATATTATTATTAATCCTTGCGTACATATCTAATATTCATATTTTCGTTTACTTTTAGGGGCAAACTTGCTAAACAGTCTCACATTGAATGGCGACACCATCACATCTATTAAGAATCATTCCTTGTTTAAGTTAATACACGATGATTCGGATATTATAATAGAGGTTAAGTGTACAACTAAGACCTATCACCCAGAAAAATTGAGTGAAACGTCTATAACCTACATAAAGCAGACGGCAGAAAAATATTTAGGAGGGGAAGTGAAATACGCCGTCATCGCCGTTCCTGCCAATTTCAATAATTGGCAACGCCAAGCTACAAAGCTGGCCGCGGAAAGGTCTGGACTAGAAGTTTTGCGACTAATTACTGAACCTAGTGAAGCTTTAATTTCTAGTGATACTAAAAAAAAACTCATTTTATTTTATGATTTGAACCAAGCAACACTTAACGTGTCCATTTTAGAGGCTAGTGAAAAGAATTTTGTTGTTAAAGCTACCGCAAACAACGGTAACAATGCAACAAGTCAGGGAAATCCCTATGCCCATCAATATTCGCAATATAACCAAAATTTATCCGACGGTTTAACTATCGAGCTAGTCCAGAAATGTTTAGATTACGCTAAATTGGTAAAAAGTGATATCGATAGTGTTGTAATGATCGGAAGTTTTAATTACTTGCCAGCAGCTCCTAAACAATTGCAAGATTTTTTTGCAGACACTCCGATATTGAATGAAATGTACACTGACAAGGCTGTGGCTACTACGGCCGCTCTTCTTGCTGTAAAAGTAAGGTTCTTGAAATATTATTTATTAATTTACTTTAATGTGGATGAGTGGAATTTCAATACATTTCAATAATTGTCTAACCATCATATGGAATTCTTAAGCAAATTAATCCATACAAGTTTTGGAATGCCACTAGTTCTCTCACACTAATATTCCCCCCAGTGCCAAAGAACGACACTGGCTAATTTTAATACTATTTCAGTTTGGAATTTATATTAAATGTATTATAAATATTTATTATACGAAGGATAGATGGCATTAACTTATTCCAATGCGCTGACCTAATTACAAGAATATTTTTATTTCTATCAAAAATGGCCTATTCCACCTACACACCACCTGGCTAGTGTTATATATTATAAAACAATTCCTTAATTCATCGTTTTCGTCGGACACCTAATTGATTATTATTTTATATTCCCGGAAAATTACGAGAAAAACAAAATTCAAAAAATTCAAAAATAATTTAATATTTTTAAAAATATATCACGAAACTTGAATTATATCAAGAAACAATTAGGGTCGCCTTTCGATTTTCCAGTTACTTGGCAATTTCCGTTACAAGACAGGATTCTCGAAATTTAAAAATTAAAAAAAAATTCGTGAAAAGTGCTTAAAAGTTATTTATATTTTGTTGAGAATTATCCATCTCTAGTCATAATTGTTTATTTATTTATTAAAGACAAAACGTGGTTAGCATTACAAGTTGATCCAATTCGCCAATTACGCATAACAAGCATTTACAGTAATACCCCCGATAACGCGAAAGTTGGGACCGCGTTATTTAAACATCGCGTTACTGGGATAATGAAGCACACACAGTAAACCCCCCTATAGCGTCGAGATAGGTTCTACGTAATAGGGGGGGACGTTATATGAGTGTAAAGGATGTGGAAGGATTCGTGACTCGGACCATGGCGAGCCTTTACTCTCGAAAAAAAAATGTGTTTTTACAAATGAATTTGTAAAATTATTATTTTTTCGAAATTTATTGAATGCACCTGACTTAACCAGAATTTAGCCGAGGTATTTACTCCAAATGACTCACAAAGTTATTTGTATATACGTGTTCGTTTGTAACCGAATATGGAAACAATATATGTCAGGATTTATTTTATACTTATCGTATTAGAAAGAAAGAGGAACAATTTCATGTAGTTGCTTTTGCGACAAATATTGGTATTTGTTTTTGTCGAACTCTTCAGTCGTCTGGTTGCAATCACAGACTACAGTGCAGTAATTCAGTTCATAACGTGCACTTTCCATCTTAGTCATTTTATTAGAGAGGGATCATTCAAAGACATTTGGTTAAGAAAGCGAGTAAGGTTTTGACTGTTTTTTTTTTATATTTGGAAGCATCTGTATATAATTGTATTCTGTATTTTATAACTTTAAAGGGAAATTGATACAACCCTGTTAAAATGGATTTAAGATTTTTTTTATCAAAAAATATCCAAGAGGATGAAAGTGGACAGGATCCAACAAAGATGTTAACAGCAGTGGTACGAATGTTTCGAAAACAATAGTTCCAGCTAAACAAAGTCGTACTTTTCGGGAAGAGAAGAGAAAGTTTCATAAAGAATAAGAAGAAATGTATTTGATTGTGCACAATGAGAATATACAAGACAATACAGTTGCCTTGTGCGTGATTTGTAAAATTGAAATTAATCAAATAAAATCATATGCTATGGAACGGCATTATAAAACTCATGAAGATGAAGTAAAAAAAAATGGTCCACCCCAAACTTGCGTCAAAATTTAATAGAAAATTTTAAAACTGAACTTTCTTCACAAAAATAAATAATGAGTACATTTCTATCACAGAATGATGATTTATATCTGAGATCTCTCAAAGTTAGTTATTTAATTGGAAAACATCGAAAACCATTCACAGAAGGGAGTGAATTTATAAAATCTGTAGTTTTGGGAGTTTATCCTCCAAAGGCAATATTTCATGTTGCCATAAGTAATGATACAATTCAACGAAAAATTAACAGAAATGAAATTTCATAGGACTTGAAATAAGTAGATCATAATAAAAGCCCATTTTATAGTTTATGTTGGACCAGAAATGAATGATGTGACAAAACTAACCAAATTTTAGTATTTGCAAGATATTTCGACGTTGACAAAGTGAATTTGTTAGAAAAATATTGTGCCAGACTTCATTGACAGACCGTCAGATACAATTAATATTTTATAATGCTATCAAGCGGAGTTATAGAAGCTGTTATTAAAATGCATGGAAGATGTGGAATTAACAGTGAAAGAAGTATTTAAATCTAATTAATACCAGTAGTAAATTGTCGAACATGTTTAGATCTATTTGTGAAATCAACAAAGAAAAACACCATGTACACTCAATTACAACCACGTTAGATGGCTAAGTTTTGATAGTAGTGTTCAACATCTTTAATAATTGAATGATTACGTTATATCTGCTTTGACCGTAAAACATAAAGATTTAAGTGAGAAACTTCAAAGTAATTATGTAAGAGGGTCAATTTTATTCCTGAAGGATTTTTTGCCACGTATTAGTTCATTCAATAAACAACTACAAAAAAGCAACTTGACAATAGTAGAAATAGCGTTAATCGTAGATAAATTAAAAAACACCAAATAAAACTAGCGAGGCAGAAATTAGAAGTAATAATTTTTCCATTCTATCTTCTGTTAGTGATTTCCTAGATAACTTGGCAGACACTACTTCTAAATTAAAATTAAAGCATAAAATAATACAGTGTCTTCAATCCTTAAATCTGGAACTTGATAAAAGGTTCGAAGAATTATTTTTTTTAAGGCATCCACTTTATATCTTTCCCTTACTAGATGATAAAATGAAAATTTTATAGCACTACAAAAAAGATTAATATCATTTCAGTATTCAAAATTAATTAACTGGAGCTGGCAATAAAATATGCATTATTAGAAATCAGTCATGATCAAAGTACTTAAAGACCGTTTTAACAATGATACTGTTCAAAATTTTAGTCAGGTTATATACGTTGATCATGAATCAAGTCAATATAAGATTAGCAGCAATTGCTTCATTAATTTTTGTTTTCCTACAACTGTCTGTGAAAGATCATTCCAGTGTGATGCACTTTATAAAAGAAATAAATATCAAGCCAATGGTCTTAAACTTAGGAAGCAGCAATGCGACTTGCATTGGAAGAGAGAACTGTTGAACAATTTCCATTTGTATTACTTTTAAATAAATAAATACCAATATGTTATATATATGACAGCATAGGTTCTTTTTTCTGATTTTCATTTTCTCATTTTACATATTCTTTAAGGTTTCTCATTTTTTATATTTCCTATATGTATTTTCATTTTTACTTATTTTTTAACTAGCTATAATTCTGTTTATTTGCGAAAACATGTAATTGGTGTTTTTTTGCTTTATCTCTTTCTTTTTTTTTTTATGTTATCTAGTTATAAGCACTCTTTTGTTTTCTTATAGATAAATAAATAAATATTTAAATAAATGCATTTTATTGAATATAAAACTTATAAGTTAATCTATATTTTTAATAAATGCAACTGCTATTTTTATCAGTTTTGGTGCGGCCACGAGACATTTTCATAGTACCGGTGATTTTTATAATGCGGCCACAGTGAAATTTCACTTGAGAACCCCTGTTCTACGTAATAGGGGGGGACGTTATAGGGGGTTAAGGTGTTTCAACACATTCCCATTATTTTTTTTTTTTTTTACATTTTTACGTGTTTACCAGCGCAAATGGCTTGGCTCGCGCGATGAGCGATATCCTCTCGTATTTTGGCTGACGTAATCTTCCCGCAACTTGCCGGGCAGGGCAGATCAACGCGATATTTTATTAGTTAAATTTTATAAAAATGCGCTTGCATATGATGAATAAATGTAATAAAAACTATTCCGGAAATATAGTATTGATTTAAACATCAAAGAATTCGACGTTTATGGAAATAATTATTGTAGAGACCTTATTGTGAAATTAGATCATATCATTAATAAGATTAAGAGGTGTGCACGTATATTACCGATTCAAATAGTTAAAAAAAACGTGAGCATCGATTTACTCGATTATAATTCGTTCCATTAATATATAAGTAGAAAATATTTTCTTACTGTATGTGTGAATATCCCTGTAATGCTTCGATAGCCTCGTGCCGATGAACCACCAAATATTTTTATTTAGTTTCGCCGGATACGTGTCGATATTAAGCATTTAACTTGTTGCAACGCATTTAAATTACCGATATGTACAAAATTGTTTATGAAAATTCTAATAAAGCGTTTTTAAAAAAATACGTTATAGGGGGGTTCGACGTTATAGGAAAAAATCGCCGCAAACGTTATAGGGGGGAACATAATTCAGGATTACGGGTATTTCGTAAAAAAATACAAATCTGCCATAACTAAGAACAATGTAAAAAAAAAATATGAATCTTAGATGAATGAAATATTCGGTTGCCATGCATGCGATCGCCTACATACACATAAGGACATAGATATGTGCGAGCGAGATCAACACACAGGCGCACCCAGCCAAACGGCATTGAGTTTACGGTCGAGCTATGCATGAATAGAATGCGTTCGCGTTATTAGAGGGACTGCCGCGATTTATTTTGAAATTTGCGTTATCGGAACACGCGCTATTGGGGGTATTACTGTACATACATAGTGTGAAAAATTAAAACATAAGTTAAATTCATAGAATATATAAAAAATGTATATAAACACATATCTGCAGCGAAAACGCATCACCCATTGAAGTATCGTAGATACATGACGCTAGGGAATTATGTATCTCGTGCTATTTCTTCTCCTTTAAATAAGTCGAGAAAAATCGTAAGAGATCCAAAACTATCTCATTTAGAAATGAGTCTAGAATGGTTAACTTTATCAAACGCTTTTTTAAAGACCCTATAAATAATGTTATCCTTATTCTGTAACCATGGTTTGAAAAGATCACTGACTGTTGAGTGTCCAGGCCAAAATGGATTCTCATCGATGATTCTACTCTATACATACTTGATAAAATATTATTATATGTAGAATCTACTCAAATAGCTTAGCAGGTCCGGATAAAACAGCCACTGGTATATAATTACTAAAATGTGACTTTTGAAAACAACTAGACTAGAAAATTATTGACTTTTAAAAAAATATTTTTGAAAGTTTAAAATATGTCAGTGGATGCCTCAAATTGAAAAGCTTTAAAAACGAATTATATGCATACATTTTAATAATACTAATGTATGTTTTATACATTACAGAAGTCATACGTTATCGGAATAGAATTTCTCGAGAATACTCCATCCCTAGTTATAGGCTGTATGAATACATTCTAATAATACTATTTAATTGTATGTATATTTTATAATTTGCAGAAGTCATACGTTATCGGAATCGACTTAGGTACCACCAACAGTTGTGTCTACGTGGTCAAAGATGGTCAGCCGATGTTAATACAGAACACCGATGGACAAAACTCCACTCCGTCTGTTATAGCTTTCAAGAAAAATGGTGTACTATTTGGAGAAAATGCTCTGAGTCACAACAACGACAAAAACATCATAAGATGTACATTTTTAATAAATTATAATGTTTATCATTTATTTTGTAAAATATTCACTAATATAAATATTTACATTATTTTTAGGGACGAAAACGTTCATGGGTCGAAAATTTGAAGACAACGTTGTTGAGCGCATGAGAGAAAGCTGTTGCTTTGAAATAATCAATTATAATTCAAATATTAAAATAATAGTCGATGTCGGCGGGAAATGCAAGACATTTTTCCCAGAAGAATTGAGCGCTATTTTCATATCTTACTTGGTGCATACGGCAGAAGAGTTTTTAGAAGAAGCTGTTACCAAGGCCGTCATCACCGTCCCTGCCAATTTCAACAACGCACAACGCCAAGCCACGAAGCTGGCTGCAGAGTTGGCCGGCCTGGAAGTGTTGAGTCTACTCAACGAGCCAACTGCCGCTGCAATTGCGCACAAAGAAATGTATAATATTAAAAACCAACTAATGCTGTTGTATAATTTGGGTGGAGGAACTTTCGACGTATCCATTGTACAGGTTATGGAAAAACAAGTGTCGGTGAAAGCAGTTTCAGGAAATACCGATCTAGGCGGAGAGAAATTTACTGAAAAAATGGTCAACTATTGTGAACGTATCAAGGATGCTATTAATACACATAGGTATGATAGTGTCCTTGATAATGTAAAATCTAGCACAAGGCACCGGGAGCAATGCGAAAGGGCCAAACAAATATTATCGACAAATAAAACTACCAAAATATCTTTGGAAGGTTTAAATAACAATGATAAATACAGTATGTCAATCTCTCAGGATGATTTTAATAAGTTAAACGTTGATTTATTCAGATCCACGATCGATACCGTCCAGCAATGCTTAAATGATTCTATAACAAGTAAAAGTGACATCGATACTATTATTATGATAGGAGGCTCCAGTTACATACCGGAAGTCAAGAGACGATTGCAAGATTTATTTCCAAATACCAGGATAACAAAACTCATCAATCCCGATGAGGTAGTGGCGATAGGAGCCGCTTTCCTCGCATATCAACTGAACAATGGGATAGAGCCGACAAATGTTTACAACGACGTGACCCCGCTCTCGTTGGGTATACCAAATTGGAAAAGCAGTTCTGATGACAATCGCATTATCACCATGATAGAAAGAAATACAAGAATCCCGGCAACAGTTACACTACAATATTATCATAATTATAATAACGCAGATCCAATCCATTCGATTAAATTACATGTGTATGAAGATAAACGCAAGATCACATCTGATAGCGATCCATTGGGGAATTTTGAAATACATGTAGAAAATCGTCAAAATTCAGACCAATATATTAATGTAAAGTGCGATATAGACACCTACGGAATTCTGAGAGTCCACGCCAATTATACGACTAGCAACTATAATACGGAACGACTAGAAGTCAACCAATATTGGATTAGACCAGAAAATGAAATAAATTTAATGGTAGAACATGTAAAACCATATCTTTTTAGCAGTTGTAATATTAACCTAATTTAGTTTCTTATATTCATATAACAAAGGAATTAGTGACGACTTTTGTTCTAATATGCATTAGTTAAATAATTTTATTTTATGCTTTGATTTTTATAATTTTATAATTTGTTTTTATAATACTATGATTTTTACTGTTTTTACTAATATGTACACTATTATTATATATGTTTGTTATGCGTGGTTGGCGAATTGGATTACTCTCTAATTGCTTTAAATTAATAAATAAATGATAAATAAACATAATATAAGGCTGTTTTTTCATGTTTTAAATTAAAAAAATGTAGATCGAACTTCTATATTAATTATTTATTTAATTAAATAGCATTTTAACCGGAAGCGAGTCTTTGCAAACTGTAGGACACTACGCGATCTCCGCCGGTTCTACGCTCATCATTATCATTTTATTTCAGAGTGTAGGAGTCGCCTCCCCCTACTCTTTAATCATAGTTGAGAAATGATTTTAGTTTGTAACGTGGAAGCTCTCGGGATTCGAAATGGATATAACGAAAGGACGCAACGAGACACAATTCATGTAGAGCACAGTATCTTTATTATCGGAATCGATACAGCGGACGAATCAGCCTATGCCGACCCGAGAATTACAGCATTACTTCTTTAGACAATAATCTCATCGAAGAGAGACACCAATATATAATGATAGCAGCGCACTAACAAAGTGCGCTGCTAACTATCCGGGAAGGCTATCGCCTTCTTACATGATTGACCGTACCAAAACTAATCTCTCAACTCTGGGGCATCTATATATAAATGGAGGATCTCGTCGGGGAAAACAATCCTGCCTTTGTCGTGATCCATGACACGTGATGGTTTAGGTCACTGCACCCGATAGATCTCAAACTATGGGGCCTTGATCCCGTTGTATGAAGCAGTACCTAATTTTGCTGCGTAGTATAGCAAACACTTTGAGAGCCGAGATCCTTCTAGAACTATATTCGGGTTAATGTCTCAATAAAACCAAATAAGTCGTCACCCGTGATCTCATCGCACTAGCTCACTGCCGAATCGCTCCACATATGTCATAGACCAAACAAACCAATTTTCCAGCTTTCCTCTGACGTTACTAGTTGTTAATCTTTTTTGCAACTGTGTTTGGGTAGTCATCTTTTTTTTTTTTTTTTTTCCCACACATAAAGTACAAGAAAAGTTATGTGCACAATTGGTGGCATACATACAAGAACACATGAAACAATAAAAACAAAAAGGGATATACACAATACAGTATGGTTATGAAAATTCATTATCAATTTAAGTGATATTTTAGCTAATAAAAAAAAATAGGGGCTAAGCATTAGCGACAGGAAGGGGAGGGTGTGGGAGGGTAGGTTTCCGCTGGCCTATAATGGTTCTTGGTGTTTTGAAGTGTTGAAGCTCCCTAGTGTGCTGAACGACGGATTGTTGATGTGTTTTATGTTGCTGTGAAATGTCATGGATAGTTTGTGTATGTAGTCTTTGATGAGTGGTGGTTGCAATCGTTGTCTATGTCTATGTTTCGAATGTACCATGGCGCGTTCGTTATCTGCCTTAGCGGTTTATTCTGCTTGACCTGGATGCTGTTTATGATTCGCGGTTTAGCTGAACCCCATATCTGGCAGGCGTACCTCATCATGGGGAGTATTATCCCCCTTACTAGTGTTGTTTTGTTTTTGAGTGAGAGTTTACTTTTTTGGTGTATAAGGGGTCTGATGAGGGCGGCTCCGATGGTGGCCTTTTTGATCACGTGTTTCACGTGGCTTCTCCAAGTTAATTGATAACCCTTGTTCCAAAGGATCAAGGGATGATTTCGCCCCCTATTTTTATGTTCTGGATGTGTGATGTGTGGAATCTAGGTTTGGTGTGTGAGAAATTGATTGCTTGTGTTTTGTTTGTGTTGATTGTGATGAGCCATTTATCGCACCATGTCTGTAGTCTGTTTATGTATTCTTGTAATATTTCGTGTGTTTTGTGTTTGTGTAGGTGTTTGAAAAGTACTGCCGTGTCTTAGTTATAATATCATGTTGGTTGCTACTGATGATGCTCCAGCTATGGTAGAGTGCTATCGTTGCGTTATTTCTTTATTGTAAAAGTCGGTGCCAAATATATTAGCAGTGCATTGTGTGATTCATCGACAACATTTAGTTGCAAAAAATCTTGGCGATCGCCTGCATCGTTCATTGTAATACGTAATTACAACAGTTAACAAAATAAGGAGCCATGCACTAAATGATAGATTGTTTGGAAAACTTTGCAAAGAAAACGACGAAGACTTCAATCGTTTGCTTCTCCATACATAAGTACATTGGTTGTCAAAGGGGTCATGTTTAAATATATTTTATAATCTCTTTCACTCGGTTGTAGAGTTTTTAAAAAACAAAGATGAAATATTACCTGTAAACTTGAACAAATTTAAATGCGATATAGCGTATTTGACAGATTTATATAGTAAATTTAATGATTTTAATCTGCAAACGCAAAGATATGAGTTAAATATGATACAAACGAAAGCTGTTATTTCTTCGTTTGTGTTAAAACTAATGGTATATAAACGCAATTTAGAACGTGAAGAATTTTATCAATTTTCGAATCCTTCATCAGTGGAAAAATGGGATGATGACATTTTGATCTATTGTCAACATTTGCAGACACTCCATATCGATTTTAATAATCGATTTAAAGATATTCTTACAATGAAGATTCCCGATTGGATATTAGACCTATTCATAAATACTGAAGAATTGGAAATGCACTTAGAAGAGGAATTGATTGAAATGTCAAGCAATAGTGAGTTAAAAATTAAATTAAAAAACGGATACCAAGAGTTCTGGTAACAAAAGCAAATACCCACACTTTATCCTGGACAATGGGCTGTGGTTAGGAAATTTTTAATTGCATTTCCGTCATCATACTTTGTAGAGTGTGGATTTAGTGCATTCGCAAGTCTTTTAACTAAAAATAGGAAAGGACTGCAAATAGTTGACCGCGGAGTATTGCGGATGCTGCTGACAAAAATTGAGTCAAATATAGAAAAATTAACGGAAAAACACCAGGCTCATCCTTCGCATTAGAAATTAATTTAATTTTACATCTCTCTAATACAGGTTTTTCACGTCAAATACACCTTTTTTCGAATCAAATGCATCCTTTTTCAAATCATTTTCAACGTAATTAGTGGGAAAATGTATTTAAATGTTTTATTGATTTTTAAAAAGGTGCACTTGATTTGTAAAAAGGTGCATTTGATTTGTAAAAAGGTGCATTTGATTTGTAAAATGGTGCATTTGATTTGTAAAAGGATGCATTTGATTTGAAAAAGGATGCATTTGATTTGAAAAAAGGTGTATTTGACGTGAAAAAACTGTATTATTTACTAGTAATAGTAAGCAATCTACACGTGCAATTTATATTCCGTTATTTTATTGCAATAATTACTTTAATAATTTATTTTTTTGAAATGTTTTATTTCCAAAATACCTTTCTGAAATTAAAAAAATACTTTCGTAGTTGAATATATTTTTTGATGAAATTTTATTGCAAAACAAAACTGCAAAATATGCAAATATTGGTGACAGTACATCAGATTCGTCTTTCTCACTAGGATTATTTAACAAATATTAACTACTTTACAAAATGAAGATAACAAGCAATCAATAAAACAATAAGATTAGATAGGCATTCACAATAATAATTATCTACATATCTGTAACTAAGCTGGCAGTGTCCGATCAACTTTCGTCGGAATATTCAACGGAAGGCAAAGGTAATTATTTTTTATCTTAATATTTACCTACATCAGGGTTTCCCAAACTTTTTCAGCGACGGAACACTTAGCAAATCCGAAAATTTTGGCGGAACACTTTAATAAATACAGTGGAACCAGTTTTTTACATTTTTAAAAGAACTGATTAAAAAACGTAATTAGTGGGAAAACGTAAATTCGTAAAAAAATTAAAAAAAGTATATATATTGAAAAAAGTTTAATTGTTTAACATAATTTTTAAAAGGGTGCATTTGATTTGTAAAAAGTTGTATTTGATTTGCAAATAGGTGCATTTGATTTGTAAAAGGATGCATTTAATTTGCAAAAGGATGCATTTGATTTTCATACAAGTGTATTTCACGTAAAAAACTGTATTAAAAATTGTAGTACTTATTCCTTGTAATGATAAGTTAACATCATTGCTTTTTGTAAAAATATGCGTCAGATATGCAATATGTATCAACCAGGAAGGATTTGCTAAAAATGTGAAAGACTAATAATTCATTTCGAAGTTCATAAAGTCTTAATAGTGCTTTTCCTCCTGATAGCCATTCCACTTCAAAGCGTAATAAAAGTACTTTATGTTCACAACCCATTTCATCGCACAAAATTTTAAATAATTGAATTGGTCTAGATTTGACATAGTTTATCATTTTTACGACTTCATCAGCTGTTGAATTTTTTTAGTAGCCTGCTCAAGAACACACGACACTATGTCTTTCGCACATGGCTTAATGAGTGTCTCTCCAATTGTAAGGACCATTAAGCGTAATATGATTACCCGATAAGATTCGCTTTACTTTTCATTTTCAGTTTTAGCTATTGTAATCATTTAAAATTTGGACTTAGTGAATCACGTTGTATCTTAATAAATTGCATGCCTTTTCCATGTAATCAGAGTGTATCGTTTCGAAGTGCCTGCGACGTTTAGTTGGAGCCAAAAAACTGTTTGCAAGTATTTTTTGACACAAAACCCACATTGCATCAGGAGCATCTGAATTGCCAATATACGTAAATCCAAAAGTTTTGGTCTGTTCATAGATGACACTTGTTCTTCAATATTCGATTTTGAAGAAATCACATTTTTGGAATTATTTTCTTCTTCGATGATAGACGTATCAGAAGAATTTTTGTGAAATATCTATTTTTGCTCCGCGGAACACCTATTTTGGGTTTGAACACATAGTTTGGGAAACCCTGACCTACATAATCGTATTTGAAACTTTTGCGTACATCAGTGGCCACAAGAGACAAACTCCTCATACTGCATTAATACAATCAAGTTTTATAAAGAAATTCGATTAAATGTTAAAAAAAATCAAATATCATGTCATATCTCTCTTCTGTAAAATTGTTTTTATCATTGTTATACAGTTTTTTCACGTCAAATGCACCTTTTTTCAAATCAAATGCATCCTTTTTCAAATCAAATGCATCTTTTTATAAATCAAATGCATCTTTTTATAAATCAAATGCACCTTTTTACAAATCAAATGCACCTTTTTACAAATCAAATGCACCTTATTAAAAATTTAATAAAACATTTAAATACATTTTCCCACTAATTACGTTTATTTTTCAGTTCCCTCAAATATGTAAAAAAAAACAAATTGGAACTCGTTTTTTACGTTTTTGAGGGAACTGGTAAAAAAACGTAATTAGCGGTAAAACGTAAATTCGGGGTACTCCATAAATACAGTGGAACGCGTTTTTTTACATATTTGAAGGAACTGAAAAAAACCGTAATTAGTGGGAAAATATATTTAAGCTGTAAAGGATGAAGTTCACTGGACCAGGATTGGGACGATCCTTTACTTTCGTCCAATTAAACGCTGAATCGTTTTGACACAATTTATTTACGGAATTATTTCGAGAGCTCGTCGGAGAGCGTTTCACCGTTAGTTAATAATCGTAAGGACGCACTGCTGTCACGGGACAGCGGGAGCTCTTATATATCCCTGCATTTGTATGATGCAATATCTCCCGCTGTCGCGTAACGCAACGTACATGATAAACATAATCGGGACTAACTTGACATTATGCCCGACTGCAACAATACATTAAATTAATACAATTCAAATATACAATTATAATATTAAATATATTAAACTAAAAACTATGATAACCACCACAAAGCGTTTTATTAAATTTTTAATAAGGTGCATTTGATTTGTAAAAAGGTGCATTTGATTTGTAAAAAGGTGCATTTGATTTATAAAAAGATGCATTTGATTTGTAAAAAGGATGCATTTGATTTGAAAAAAGGTGCATTTGACGTGAAAAAACTGTATAAAAATCCATTTTTTTGTATTTTTTGGGCGATGAAAAACGAGTATGCTTAAATGTATCATTGAAAATACCTTGTGGACTATAGTAAAAGCCGAGCTCATTAATTTTTTTCGCATTGTTTTAATACTAATATACTTTCTAGTTTGAAAGATAAACATTATTCTAACATTATGCAAAGTTTTAAAATGATTCTTTTATATAATTTGTCGATTCTTTTGAAAATTGTAGTGACTTTAATATGTACAGTAATTGTGATGCACTCAACATTATCTGCTAGATGTTCAATACAAGTCTAGCCAATAATCTACCCGATAAATGTTTCGATTTATTTTTTCCAATTGTTATGTCCAAAGATTATATCTTGTTACCGAATGATATATATCTCCCTACGCTTAATATCTAATTATCAAATGTGCACATAACAAATTAAATAACAATGGTAATGAATAAATAGTTGATGTCAAATCTTAATAGTATTTTTGGGATAGCATTGTTAACGAAATTAATATTAGTCTACAATATTCGAGTGTATAGATGTAATCATCCGACCCTTGCGTTTCGTGTTTTATGTTAAAATGCAACTTTAATCTAAACAGGTTATAGGGTCCATATGGACCATAGAAATTACGTGTTGTTATGAGAGCAACGTTTGATGGAAACTACAAAATCCTTCAAGTTTCAATCGCACATTTTGACGGTTGAATTGCGTAGTTCCAAACAAATTACAGATTCTTTTCCCAGTACTTTCGGTCAGTATTTAACATCTTATACTGACATCGATAATAACTTAAGGTCATTCATTTCTTCGAATATACCACAGCTAATCATCAACGCCATAGTTCATAGGCTCCCAACCTTTTTCGGGTGGCGGCCCCTTTTTATAAAATCCATGTGATCCGAGCCCCCATACAATCCAAAAGTCATGTTGAATAATTAATTTAATGCGATGGTTGAAATTGCATGATGTTAACCAGTCTCAAAATTCGCGGACGAGTTTTGGTTAACGCCAACCTCATGTCATTTTCAACATTTAAATGATTTCTTACTTTTGTTTTTAACCCTTTCAGTGCGGGGCGCATGACGTACATGCGCATACAAATCGTGTCCAGGGTGCGGCCGCATGTCGTACATGCGCGAGATTCTTTAAAACTTTAACTTGTCGTTTCATGTAAGCTAGACCGAGTTAAGTGATGGTGTTTGTTTTAAAAATCAGCTAATAAACACACCTAACAAAAAAAAACTTATAACCAAAAAAATATATAAACCATATAAAATATAAATATGAACCGTAGCCATTCAAATCGCGCGTGGTGTCTCATTCAAATCTCGCGCGGCCCGCGGCAGTATCTCGGCTGTCGGGCCGGCAGGGATCGGCCAGGAAATTTCACGTACATTATATAAAGTTTAATTAAAATACTATAATTATAGTTAAAATTTGTTTATTAATTTTAATCCATTTTATTCTCACTCAACACCTTGCCTACGGAGCGAATCTCGATAATATTAGGTTGTTCCATATGAAATTTCGTTTTTTCGAAGTGAAAATAAAAATGCGATATTTTTCACTTGTATATATTTTTTTTTAATTCAAAATAGTAGCCATTACAATCTTTAATTGTCTGCCAACGATTTGACAAATCGTACATCCCTTTCTTGATGAAATCTTCAGTTTTTTGATTTTATGAATTCTTCGAAACCTAAAATTAAGGCATTTCGACTCCGGTCATTTTTGTCTCTCAAAAATAACTCATAATGACGAAAAAAATGATAATCTGTAGATGAAAGATCTGGGGAATATGGTGGATGTCTCAAAACTTCAATATTTAATGTGGATAAAAACATTCGATCGTTTCGAACCAATATTATAGAACATGTGGCTTTCCGTCAATTCGTGCGGCACTCATTTGTCTAGTTTTTTCACCTTTCCTATTGACTTCAAGGCAACGGGAAACCACTGCACTATATATTCCCACGAAAACTATGTCCATGGTCCTCCATAAAGGGGAATCATGCACATGGTCACGATCCTCAGAAATGAGGGAAAGTGGATTAATATCTTATATAAAAATATAATAATATGTAATCGCTTCACGAATCAAAAAAAAAAAATTGACTTCAGATGGCGGGGAAACAGTCGCAATACCAACTCCCATGCCAGATGCAAGTTTTCGAACATTTGTGCTTGTATCGAATTCCACTCTTATCTTCAATTCATCATCGTCAATAATAGTCTTTGGTCTTCCTAGAGGCTCGTTGTCGAGATCAAATTAACCGGAACGAATTTTTTTTAACCAAATCTGAATAGTTCTTTTCTTGGCAGTTCCCTCTCCGAACGCTGTGTTTTTTTGCAGCTGTAACCGCATTGTCGTCCAATTTGAATTCAAACATAAAAACTGCTCGAATTTCACTTTTTGACATTACCTGGTTTAAAGACGAAAAAAATAAAAAATAAAAATAGACAGATTTTTGAGAAATGCAAGTGGAAGGTACCTTTCTGAACACAAGAAATAAAAATTGGCTTAGGTTGAACAGAGCTTCTCACAGTCGCGGCTGAACTCAAACTGAACATAAAAACAAAATTTCATATGGAACGACCTAATATGTTATTTTTCCATGAATATTTTTTTATATACAAATTATTTACAGCACTCCATACCGATTCTATTTTGTTTGGTAATAAAATGTATATTTACGAGTTTCATATGACAGCTACTTTGTCTTCAAACAGAAATGCATCACTAATATAAAAAATGCATACCCATGTGCGCACTAATAGTGAACATCGCCGGTCGGTCGGTTGATATTTTTGACCAATTCGATATATTCGAGTAAAAAAATTGTTGCATTTCACTGAATGGTTCGCGACCCCACTGAGTGTGACGTAGTGAACATATGGGGGATCGACGAGGCCGGCCGGCCGGACGCGGATCTCTGTTTGAGCAATTGAAATTTTGTTCGATTTATTATTACGAAAATATAGCGAATCGAGTTTATTTTTTTAGTTGAGACGGAAGAACATATCCTAATCAACATGTTTGCATAAATCTCTTATAGGAAAATGGTCTAATATAACGGTAAACGGTGAATACAAATTTACCTCGCCAAAAAAATAATTTGGTCCAAAACGGCGCCGCACTCAGATGCAGAATCGTGTTTAGACCCGCCGCATTAAAAGGGTTAAATGAAGAAGAGTTGAAAATCCACTCTCGCAGAGATGGAACTAAAACTCGAGGGGCAAGCATCGTCACATTTGGGTATGATTGATACACACTACACCACAATTGAGTGAGCAATTTTTCAGTAAACAAGTTACGTGCCGAGGAATCATTCCAAAAATCTAAGAATTCATCTTTTAATTCTTCGGATATGCTGGCTATATCAAATAAAGAAGAGAATGGATTTCGGGTCAATCTAGTTTCTTCTTCTTTCAGCTCAGGGGAGTAACGCTGAAGTTCGTTTTCGAGGGATTCAAGATCCCCAGCAATCTCCTACTTCAAATTGTCATCTATTTCCCCTTCAGATTCATCTACCACACTGCAGAGTTTCTCAAACATGGCAATCTTTCCAAGATTTTTCTTCGCCAGTTTTGCAGCTTGGATAAAAATGCCTTTAAATTATCGTGAAATTGGATAATATTCGTTTCCTTTCCCTGAAGTTTTAGGGTAAGCCTGTTTTGCTGTTCTAATATATCTGCTAGATATGCTACTCCTTCCCACCAAGCTTTGTCGTTAAAGTATACCAAAAGATCATATTTTCCTCGCACCTCTAAAGGAACGGCCGTTTCATCTTCCAGTTACGTATTTCCTTTCGCCAAACAGCATTACAGTACTTCGTACAGAACCTTGTGATCAGAATTAATTTGTTTGCACAGTTCTTTAAACAGACGGGTGTTAAGAGCTCCAGATTTGATGTAATTTACGATTTGTATCAACGAATTAAGTACCTCTTGCAGAGGAATTGGAAGAGTCTTACTGGCAAGGGCAAACCTGTGAATTTACTTTTATCTGAAAACCAGATTTTGACCCAAGCATATACAAACTCCACAGATGTTTTCCCACTTTAATCTTCCAGACTCGACCGATTGTTGGTCAACAGATTAGGGTTTTCCTTCCCAGGGTATACTGGCTCTTTGGTGAGAAATCCGTTAGAGACCAGATTTATTTATACGCCGAGTGATCTTTTTCGTTCCGAAAGTTCTTGATTTTGTCTCTCCAGGATTCTCTGCATTCTGCATCCCGCATCGCAGCTACTACTGTAGATCCTTTCCCTGCGTCCTTGTACGTTACGAGCTTCTTCAGGCTATCATTTCTTCTGCGAGATGCCCAAAGTACCAAAGAATCTTTTTGAGACAAATGGTGGAAAGTCGCTCTTCTTGTCGTTCCCCATTTCTTCTTAGGAAAATACACGTTTGTGCATTTAGAAGTCCATTTTATTCTCAGGAGGCGTCGCCAGCACCACAATTTAATGGCGTCAATATTATTCTTCATATTTTCCTTTATGGTCCAGGTTTCTACGCCGTAAATAAAAATTGAGAATACCAGACTTTGTACTAAACGTTTTTTTGTCTTTTTGGATATACCTCTGTTTTTCCAAATCGTTGATAGCTTCGACATCGCGTTTTTAGCCGTTAAGTTGTTAATATTTTTAAAAAAAATCTAAAAAACGAACGCTGGGCACGATTTTTATCTGCATGTACGTCATGTGCGCCGCACTGAAACGGTTATTCGAGTTTGAGCAGTACGTGATGCACGACTCCCTACAGTAACGACATATTATATACAACGTCTCTTAGCTAAAAATAAGTTATTATTACAATTTTTTGAAGTGTAAAGAAATTCGAGTTCCGTGGCCTGGTTCTCGAAAAAAAGGTTCCATTAAAAATCTTGGAGTTTATATTAGATTTATATATACATATTAAAATATTAAATATATATTATCAACATTTATAATTTTCAGATGACTGAATCATACGCGATCGGTATCGATTTGGGCACCACTTTTTGTTGCGTGAGCGTGGTCAAAGATGGAAACGTCATAATTATAAATAATAACCAGGGGCGCAACACCACTCCATCTGTAATTTCTTTCGAAAAGAAGAACGTGCATTTTGGATACCAGGCCAAACAAAACCAATCTATTAACACAAAAAACACAGTACAATGTACATTTTACATAGAATATGTTTTTAATATATCTACCAATTATAACATTCGATTTATTTTTTAGGGGTAAAACTTCTTATAGGTCAAAAGTTTGACGATAAAATTGTTCAGTATATCATGAAACACTCTCCGTTTAAAATAATAAACGAAAATTCGGATATTAAAATCGAAGTGGACGTCGATGGAAAAACCGAGGCATTTTACCCAGAACAGTTGAGCGCTATGTTGATATCCTACTTGAAGTATACAGCAGAAGAATTTTTAGGCGAAACTGTGACTATGGCTGTCATCACTGTTCCAGCTAATTTCAACAACGCACAACGCCAAGCTACGAAGCTGGCCGCCGAGATGGCCGGCCTGGAAGTTTTGAGTTTACTTAACGAACCAACTGCCGTGGCACTCGCTTACGATTGTTTCTATAAAAAAGAGACGCGTCTTATCCTTTTTTATGATTTGGGCGGAGGAACCTTTGACGTATCTATCATAGAGGCCAATAATGAGAGCGAAAATTTAATTGTGAAAGCTGTAGCAGGAAATGCCAATTTAGGGGGGGAAAATTTTGACATTAATATGGTTAATTATTTCATTGATGAATTTCAAAAACAACATAATGTATGCCTAAATAATGACGAAAAGGCTATATCAAAGCTTCGTGTGCACTGCGAAGAAGCGAAACGTACTTTATCGGAGTCTAAAGAAACCACGATCACTATAGACAATTTTTATAATAATATCCATTTAAGATCGAGCATTACTCGGGAATGTTTTAACAACTTGAATTTGGATTTATTTAAATTAACAATCGACATAATCGAAGAATGCTTAAATAAATTTCAATTGAATAAAAAAGACATACATGAAGTTATAATGATCGGTGGCTCTAGTCGCATACCGAAAGTTAAATTACTATTGAAAGAGTTTTTTTCTGATGTTAAGTTAAAAAAGGATATCAACCCCGAAGAGGCTGTAGCAAGGGGAGCCGCTCTTCTTGCAGACCAACTCAAGAATGGAAAGACATTATCTAATATCTGTAGTGACGTAACACCACTCTCGTTGGGTACAGATTGCGAGAGCAATGGAAAAACTTGTCTGTCTATCATCATTAAGAGAAACTCTACATTACCCGCGATAAACACAGTTATTTTTTCTAATTATCATAATTATCAACCTGTAATCGGTATTATAGTTTATGAAGGAGAAGATTTTGATTTAGTAACTAATAATAAGAGATTGGGAGAATTGACAATAAATGTAACAAAACGTCTAAAGCATGAAACTAAAATTGCAGTAACCTTCGATATAGACACCAACGGAATACTGAAAATTCGAGCCAAAGAAATGAACGTAGAGAACGAGGAATACCTAGAAATCGACCAAAATTGGAACAGATCGGAAAGCGACATAAAGCTAATGACTGAAAATACAAAGAAATATTTATTTGAAGGTTAAAATTGCCTGAATTTCATAAAACGTTTAATAATTTTAAAAACACCTTAGTATATATCATTAGGAATGACTGATTTGTGAAAAAAATATATTGGAATTTTTTAACATTTGCACTGTACAAAAATTGCTTTATAACTAATTTTTAAAATTGTATAGTTGCCATATTTTAGTTTTCTGTATTAATAAAAATATATAAATAATCATAAATCCGTTTTATTATTATTTTCTTGTAAATAAATGTATTCAGATCGACTTTTTCGTTCAGATCGATTTTTTTTAGAAAATTTGACAATAAAACTTTACGACATACAGTTTTTTCACGTCAAATGCATCCTTTTTCAAATCAAATGCATCCTTTTTCAAATCAAATACAACTTTTTACAAATCAAATACAACTTTTTACATAATTAATAATTAATAAATAAACATAATTAGTGGGAAAACGTAAATTCGAGGAACTAAATACTTTGGAACCTGTTTTTTGTACGTTTTTGAAGGAACTGAAAAAAAACGTAATTAGTGGGAAAACGTAAATTTGGGTACTCCATAAATACAGTGGAACACGTTTTTTTAGATTTTTGAAGGAACTGAAAAAAAACGTAATTAATGGGAAAAAGTATTTAATGGTTAAATTTAATTTTTAAAAAGTTGCATTTGATTTGTAAAAAGTTGTATTTGATTCGAAAAAGGGTGCATTTGATTTGTATAAGGATGCATTTTATTTCAAAAAGGATGCATTTGATTTCAAAAAGGATGCATTTGATTTCAAAAAGGGTTTATTTAGCGTGAAAAAACTGTATTAGCCTACTTAGAGTATGCAGCTGAAGAATTTTTAAGCGAATACCCGTGACTAAGGCTGTCATCACCGTTCCTGCCAGTTTCAACAAAGCACAACGCCAAGCCACAAAGCTGACCACCGAGATGGCCAGATGATTTAAAATCGATTTTAAATCATCTGGAGTGAAAAAGATTATAGAACTTTTGCAAGAGTTCTTTTCGGATGTCAAGATAAAATATACATACATCCTGAATTGGCGGTAGCAAGTAGAGCCGCTCTTCTCGTGGATCAACTCCAAGAATAATAATAATAACAAAATATTATTATTATTATTTGAGTGCCCCCTGACCCAAAACGAGTCCCTGTCACCTGAAGGGCATTACGTCATCTCTCCCGATCCTGGGCCTCCTTCATCCATTCTCCAAGTACCAACAGAGACGCGTTCGACTCAAACCTGCGTTTCCACCGTAGTCTCAGCCTTCCAACAGGGTGAATTCCCCCAGGTCTACAGTTCATAATAGTATGGACCAGCCTATCGCTGCCCGTTTTGGCTACATGTTCTGCCCAACGTAGGCGTTTCGTGCGAATGTATGAGGACACATAGGTTACCACAGGGCGAATGGTAGTTTTTTAATTCCTAATTTGTTGGCTACCTCAAAGGCAACCTATTGCTGATAATTTAAACAGGGCAAAATATCATCAATTCCAGTAGCCTTGCCGTTCATGGCACTCCATAGTTTTCCGTAATTCTGTTACACGCATTAAAGATGACAATTAAGCATTTCATGGGCGGTTCCATAGTATTTCATACTAAATACTATGGAACCCGTTAGGAAAACGTAAATTCGGGGTACTAAATACTATGGAACCCGTTTTTTACGTTTTTGAAGAAACTGAAAAAAACGTATTAGTGGGAAAACGTAAATTCAGGGTACTCCATAAATATAATGAAACGCGTTTTTTTACATATTTGAAGAAACTGAAACAAAAAAAACGTAATTAGTGGGAAAACGTATTTAAATGTTTTATTTATTTTTTAAAAAGGTGCATTTGATTTGTAAAAAGGTGCATTTGATTTGTAAAAAGGTGCATTTGATTTGTAAAAGGATGCATTTGATTTGAAAAAGGTGTATTTGACCTGAAAAAACTGTAGCTCTGTATGACGACGTAATTTATTTTTATACGTAAAATAAAAAAAACTTAATTACAGAATATTCAAATAAATATAAAATGTATATTAAAAGCGGTCAAAGTTGAACTAACGATAAGCTAATTGTTTTTTTCTAACTAGTATAAAAATAAAATGCTAATAAATATTTTTTTTTAAATATTCATTATGACAATAATTGCCAAATCAAATAAATTTACTTTATGTAAAAAATAACTCATGAATATTATTAAAATATTCTATTTGCATTGTAAATGCCACATTATTTGTTTTGGAACATACCGTAAACAATGTAAACTATTGTGATCCCCAAAGTGGTTCATATGGACGAGCAGGGGTCGGTTTCGGCTGTCCGAGGGTCTATGTGAAAGAGAAAAAAAATATGGAGGTCCGCCAGATTTAAATGATCGAAGCCAATTTAGGCTGAATTACGCACAAACGAAGAACTTAACACATTACATTCAAATAAGATATTTAAGTATGTATGTATTACGCCAAAAAAGCATATGTTTTGATAATTAAAAATCTTTAAATATTTTATTAAAATTTTTGATGGAGATCGGTGTCGTAGTTTGACGAAATTATATTCAACCTTTTTTTTAAATATCAATAAATTATTGGAAAAAAATTCAAAAGTCATTGTGCATAATATATTTTTAAACATAAGAAATAAATGTAAAAACCTGCGTGATTTGCATTAATATGAGTGTTTAACTTTTTCCACTCTGAAAGCCATAACTGTTGACCCAAGCGAGTCTGGTGGTCAGTTATGGACCAAATACGGAATACGTAATGAGCCGATTTCAATGGGACGCAGGTAAATTTTACGAAATATTGTTGCTTCTAAGTATCAAGAAGGGTTGCAACACGTATAGTAAACCTTAATTTTTTATTTAAATGTATAGTTACGCGTAATTAATTCTCAGAAATATGTTTGCATTTATCGATATTTTTCATATGCCAATATTTTTGGAGCAGTCAGTTGGTTTCTTCATATCGGAAAGTTGTTCGAAGCTGTGTAATGTGAGTCTAGTTTTGTATTGTGGAACTATTATATTTTTAATTCCATTACATACATAATTATTTGTTAAAAATAGAGAAACAGTAAAACCAGTGAAATAATTATATAATAAAAATAATAAAACTTTTGTTTTCAAATTTAAAATACTTTTGACAATGATTATTTCGATATTAGTGATGATGGCCCTTTTACGTTTGATGTTAATTATAATAGTGATGGTTGTGAAAGTTTACGAATGATTATTAACCCTTTCAGTGCTGGGCGCATGACGTACATGCGCATACAAATCGTGTCCAGGGTGCGGCCGCATGTCGTACATGCGTGAGATTCTTTAAAACTTTAACTTGTCGTTACATGTAAACTAGACCGAGTTAAGTGATGGTGTTTGTTTTAAAAATCAGCTAATAAACACAGCTATCAATAAATATACAACATATCACAAGAAATTTATAGGAACCATGTAATATGTAAATATGAATAGTAACGATTCAAATCGCGCGTGGTGTCTCATTCAAATCTCCGCTGTAGTATGGGTGACGAATCTCGGCTCAGGGGCTGTTAAGGGTGTTCCACGTACATTATGTTCTACATACACGTGTACGGATGATGCGATGAGACAGACGATTAAGAGAATTCAACATTCATTAATCCCACCACACACACAAAAATCATTCGCGCGTGGACCTCCGCCTGAAGCAGACGTGAATGACGAGTGTCGAGCGCCAATCGCGTCCGTCTCACCAGACATGGCCCCGACGCCGCGCAACTCCGGCTCCACGCCTCACTCCGACCTCGCACCAGCAACCCAACCAGAAACAGCTCCGTCAACCAATACGGCCAAAACTCAACCGCTCCAGGAGCCACTTTCGGCCTCCAGCTCACGAAAACACTCCGATCTACCAGCAGACATTTCCGAAGAAATGCTGAATTCTCCAACAATGCAGTCCATCATTATCAGACTACAAGACCTGGAAACGATCTCCAATCAAAAAACCAAATTATATCTACGCTGACCAACTCCAATCAAGTCTCAGCTCTACTACAGGAATACAAATGCGAACTGACCAAACAAAGACGCAACAACCAAACTCTGACCAACATCTTGAAGACACACAACCTTCTCAACAAAATAAACAACACAAAGAAGACCGAATCAACACCATCAACCGATCACTCCGACTCCGACTCCGAAGACACAGAAGATGACCACATGAGCCTCGACGAAAACACAAAAGGAGCGGACCACGCCCCTGGACCAAAGCTCACCAGACCTACACCGAAGACAACAAAGAAGAAGAAGCTCGGCTCTCCCCTCCCGTCCACCGAAAGCGACTCCTGCCCCTCCAAAAAACCAGCCAAAACTCTCTCCTTCTTCAGACAACTCTCCATCCACCCGTCCGACACGACCAACACCACTCCAGGCTCCTCGTCACAGCCCGACACCGCCGTCCCCAAAACCGCTCGCATCCCTCCGATCACCATCCGATCCAAACATACGATCAAAGGCATCAAAGAACTCCTCCGCAAAAACCAAATCAAACTCAAGGAAATCAAAAACTCCCGCGAAGGACCACAAATCTTCCTCACCTCCACCGACGACCACCAATCCGCCACCAAACTCCTCACCGCTAAAATCCAATACTCCACCTTCATCATCCGCGACAAACCCCTCACCAAAATCATGATCAAAGGCGTCCCGACTTCAATATCCACCGACGAAATCCTCGAATTCCTCGATACCAAAATGGACACCTCCGACATCGCCGGCATCCACCGCCTCACCAAAGATCATGGCAAAACCCCTCTCCCGCTCATCCTCGTAAAACTCACCAACGTCGAAACTGCAAAAAAAATATTCAACCTCTCCCACATTTGTCACGTCAAGTGCGCCGGCAGCCATCCTTCTGACAACTGCACCAAACACCGCGACACCCCGCCCACCTGCGCAAATTGCGCCGGCCCTCACACTGCAAGCTTCCGTCAATGCTCCGCATACCCTCTCAGACCACAAAAACAATTCGCCAAACCCTCTCCAACAAACATCTACCTCCCTCAATCCGCCAATCCCAACCCAAATCCGTGGCTCTCGCCGAAACCCGCCCCACAACAACAACAACCGTCCGCCATCCCCTCCACAGCCTCAACTTTCCAAAAACTCATGGCGGCCTTCGAAGTCGCCGCCCGCATCCTCGCCGCCAAAACTCCTCAAGACCAACAATCCCTCCTCACGGACATCCCATCTCTGATAATGAAAACATTTAAATAAATTCCTCATCTGACAACTCCAGACAACCACCCAAACCCTTTCTTGCCACTGCACAACACCAACCCCCCTCCCACCCGACCTGAGGCAACTACGACATCAGACCCGATGAACAACAACGCACTACTCTACCGAAACAGCGAAACCACGCCAAACGCGCCACACCAGGCGCGAAGCAACTCTTCCGATGAAGAAGACCGGGGACTCACGTCCTAATCCATCGAAGCCCACTCAAAAATAGGAAAAAATAGGATTAATCCCACGTCACCAAGAACTTCAAATTTGTCAAAAATTCGTAACCTTTGACAATAAATAATTAATTTTACTATCGGTGATAGAATAGTAGGGCCAAATACTCTAACCAACTGTTTAGAACCTATAGAAAATAAACTAAAACCACTGGCCCATGTACAATTTGTGGATAGACTAGTTATTAATAAACAAAAGAAGTATAGGGACTGCATTGTTTGCGGTTCTGATAGAAAATGAAAGCAAATATCCTATTACAGGCGGACCTCGACTTTCGCACATGATTGGTTCCTAAAAATATGTGCGAAAGTTGAGGGATGTAAAAAAAAAATCGCAAAAAATTGCACTTATGGATCGCTCTACGCACTTGAGATATGCGTTCTCCGTTGGGATCACATTCTTTCATAATATTAAAAAATGTCTCGAGATGCGTAAAAGCTTCGTTCATGTGTTTTATTGTTAAGGTCTTGATGATTTCTTCTAGTTCTTCTTCCGCACTTTCAATTTGTATACTATTTTCGTTCTCTTGTCGGTGCATTAGAAATTCATTAGTCAAGGGTTCAGAATATGATTCCATCATCTCATTAACATCTTCACTGTTAAGTTTAGAAGGTTTAGAAGACCAGGGGCAACTAATTCGTCCTTTGATAAGAATGTACGATTAGGCATCTTCTTCCAAAATAAACCAGTCTCATCTACATTGAATATTTGACCAGAGGTATATTTTCCAACTTCAATAATTTTGGACAATAACAAAATAAAGGCCAAGTTCATTCATGGCACTCCACAATTTTCCTCTATGTATGCTGTCATACGTCTGACGAAAGTCGACAAATATGAAGTGCAGATCAATGCCATACTCCTAGGACTTCTCGATCGAAATATAGATATAATTTTTACGTATTTTTTTTTATCCAGAGTAGCTGATTGGTTTTGAAGAAAAATATCCAGAGTGGAAA